>NIVC01003850.1:0-30306 GCA_002269645.1 Macrostomum lignano
CTACTACTACTAATAGTAATAAGACTTCTACTACGGTTACTACAGCTACTGCTAAGAGTAGCAGTCATAATAATTCTACTATTATTGTGCCAGTCTATCAGACTAAAACTATGACAGCTACAGTTGTTACTGCGGCTGCTATGACGACGGTTGCTAAGAAAGATGAACAGGAGGAGATTAAGCCAATTGAGCCAATTGAGCCAATAGTAGACGAGATCGGCGACCATCAGAAGACTCCGATGGCGAGGATGAGCAGCAGTACGAAGTGACCTACGTTGATGCGAATGAATTCGAAATGGCGACGACATTGCCCAGTGTAGTAAGGAGGTAAGGAATGAGCGAGTTGCAGTGCTTGAGGTGTGGGTTTGCACTCCTTTAAATGATGCTCTTTTCAATAGTGTAGTGCGGATGAATTTAAGAGTAGGGCTGAAGGATATCTAAGAGTGAGACCTGAAGGATATCCAAGGGTGAGGCCTGAAGATATCTAACGGTGAGGCCTGAAGGGTATCGAAGGGTGATTTCTGAGATCTAAGAGTGAGACCTGAAGCATTTCTATCTGTTTTCAAAAAACCGGCTAGATAAACTATCGATTTCTCGTCTAGATAGCTGGATTAATGTAGAGGCTTCAATAAATAGATCTAGTGACTTCAATATCTAAATTAAACGATAATCCAATCCTAAAACTACTGCAGGAGATGCTGAAGCTCATTGGAGACCTGCGCCAAACTGTGCAGCAGCAAGAGGAGGAGATGGAGGAGCGGGAGATGCGCATTAGACGCGAGCTCATTGCCGAACGGGACCGGCTGATGAGCGAGGTGGAGGAGCGATTTGAGCAGCAGCTTCAGGAGCAGAAGGAGCTGCAAGAGGTACGTTGTGATATAACTGAGCAATGCTATTCCAAGATTCTTCAATTATTTTGTAGTTTCAAAATCTGCCATTTTGTAGTTTCAGAATCTGCCATTTTGTAGTTTCAGAATCTGCCATTTTGTAGTTTCAGTATCTGCCATTTTGTAGATTCAGAATCTGCCATTTTGTAGTTTCAGAATCTGCCATTTTGTAGTTTCAGAATCTGCCATTTTGTAGTTTCAGAATCTGCCATTTTGTAGTTTCAGAATCTGCCATTTTGTAGTTTCAGAATCTGCCATTTTGTAGTTTCAGAATCTGCCATTTTGTAGTTTCAGAATCTGCCATTTTGTAGTTTCAGAATCTGCCATTTTGTAGTTTCAGAATCTGCCATTTTGTAGTTTCAGAATCTGCCGTTTTGTAGTTTCAGTATCTGCCATTTTGTAGATTCAGAATCTGCCATTTTGTAGATTCAGAATCTGCCATTTTTGTAGCTAAAATCTGCCATTTTGTAGTTAAATCTGCCATTTTGTAGTTAAATCTGCCATTTTGTAGATTCAAAATCTGCCATTTTGTAGATTCAAAATCTGCCATTTTGTAGATTCAAAATCTGCCATTTTGTAGTTAAATCTGCCATTTTGTAGATTCAAAATCTGCCATTTTGTAGTTAAATCTGCCATTTTGTAGATTCAAAATCTGCCATTTTGTAGTTAAATCTGCCATTTTGTAGTTAAATCTGCCATTTTGTAGTTAAATCTGCCATTTCGTGTTAAAATCTGCCATTTCTATTCCTTTTCCTAGAGTCTAGCGATTGAATTCTTAAAATTTGCCTCTGACATTGATTTATAACTACTAAACCATTCCCCATTGACCCTTGCAGGAGCGCCACGACACCCGCCTGCGCGAGTACCTGGACACTTCCCAGCGGATCAGCGACAACCTGAAGAAGCGCATGGTTGAGGCTCACAAACGCAAGCTGGCCGAACTGCAAGCAAAAATCGATAGATTAGAAGAGCAACTTGGCGAGGCCAGGTCGGAGGCTGAGCAGCAAGATGAGCAGTTGGAAAATTTGAATAATAAAGTTGAGAAATTGGAGATGGAGCTGGCCGCTGCTCAGAGCGTCTCCACTAAAGAGGCCATCGAAGCCGAAGTAAACATTCGAGTCAGGAGAATCGGCGATATGCACAGGCGGCTAGCGGAGTCTGCAGATATCAGCAGCCTGGCCAGGTCGCACCCGCCTCCGCCCACCAATCAGCACCGGTCTGCAATGCGGGCCACTCTGCTTAAGAACGACTCGTTTCTGGTTCACGAGCTGGAGGCTGAACTGGTTGAAGAGCAGGAGAACCGAGAGCGACAGGTAGGCGCCATGACTGCCACGCTGGCCTGCTCACAGGAGATGCTGGATGGACTCAGGATGGAGCGAGAATTGCTGGCTGAGGAGTTGAAGACTGCACGGCTGACTGTTGAGGAGCAGGTGAGGGGAACTGGCTTGAGAATAGAGTTGAATTGGAGATTGAGTGTGAGATTAGATGGTAGATACACAGATGCAGAGACCAGATAGGGAGATAGGAGAGGAGAGAGTCGATACGGGGGATATAGAAGGGAAATGCGAGAGCGGTTTGGGCGAAGGGAGATATGAGATGGGAGAAGGAAGATAGGAGAGGAGAGAAGGGAGATAGGAGAGGGGAGAAGGGAGATAGGAGAAGGGAGATATGAGATGGGAAAGGGAGATAGGAGATGGTAGAGGGGAGAGCGGAGATGGGAGAGGAGGAGAAGGTAGACACGAGGAACAGTCAAAGCATATGAATGACTCTCTCTGAAAATGCACCACTTGCACCCAGGCGGAAACCATCAGCCAGTTAAGGAGTCGCATCGAAGCCCTCGGGCATGCCGAACAAGGATCAGAGCCCGCTGCTAAATCTGCCGATGCCATAGACAATGAAGCTTATACTGCTAAGAACATTGAATCCGATCAAAGCTGCTGCCAAATGGCTAACGAGCATTTGAAAGAGGCTGCTAAGGCTGATGTTGATCTAGAGGAAAGAGTTGAATGCGTGAGTGATCACTACCGTGTTGCTTAGATATTTGGTTTTCGTATTAATATTCTTATGCATTGACGATGTTCATGAGAAGTGCTCAGTGGCTGGGAGATAGAATTGGGTAGATACCGTAGCTAAATGCTTAATACATAATTAAGACTCGTGGAAGAGATGTAGAAAGGGTGATCTAGTCCAATAAGCAATAGTTTGTTAAAGAAGAATACGCTTTCTTCTTTGAAGAATCTCCGTTTCAAATTTCTATTCTTTAATCATTTGCCAGCTCGTCCAGAAACTCCGCGAAGAAATGGCCGATTCCAAGGCTAAGGACGCCAAACTAGAAGAGATGAATGAGCAAGTTCTACGAATTAGCTCGCAGGCTGAGGCCCAGTTGCAGCAGGTATGATACTTATACTAACGATATACTACTTATGGCAGTATTATAGGGCTTTGGCTGCTGCCAGCCTCCCAGATCCCCAGTTGCTGGACCACCAGCCTCCCAGATCCTCAGTTGCTGGGCCAGCCTCCCAGATCCTCAGTTGCTGGGCCACCAGCCTCCCAGATCCTCAGTTGCTGGACCACCAGCCTCCCAGATCCTCAGTTGCTGGGCCAACAGCCTCCCAGATCCTCAGTTGCTGGGCCAGCCTCCCAGATCCTCAGTTGCTGGGCCAGCCTCCCAGATCCTCAGTTGCTGGGCCAGCCTCCCAGATCCTCAATTGCTGGGCCAACAGCCTCCCAGATCCTCAATTGCTGGGCTACCAGCCTCCCAGATCCTCAGTTGCTGGGCTACCAGCCTCCCAGATCCTCAATTGCTGGGCCAACAGCCTCCCAGATCCTCAATTGCTGGGCTACCAGCCTCCCAGATCCTCAGTTGCAGGGCCACCAGCCTCCCAGATCCTCAATTGCTGGGCCAACAGCCTCCCAGATCCCCAGTTGCTGGGCCACCAGCCTCCCAGATCCCCAGTTGCTGGGCCACCAGCCTCCCAGATCCTCAGTTGCTGGGCCAGCCTCCCAGATCCCCAGTTGCAGGGCCACCAGCCTCCCAGATCCTCAATTGCTGGGCCAACAGCCTCCCAGATCCCCAGTTGCTGGCCACCAGCCTCCCAGATCCCCAGTTGCTGGGCCACCAGCCTCCCAGATCCTCAGTTGCTGGGCCATCAGCCTCCCAGATCCTCAGTTGCTGGGCCAGCCTCCCAGATCCCCAGTTGCTGGGCCACCAGCCTCCCAGATCCCCAGTTGCTGGGCCACCAGCCTCCCAGATCCCCAGTTGCTGGGCCACTAGCCTCCCAGATCCTCAGTTGCTGGGCCAGCCTCCCAGATCCCCAGTTGCTGGGCCACCAGCCTCCCAGATCCCCAGTTGCTGGGCCACCAGCCTCCCAGATGCTTAACTTTCATTACTAACATTAGGCTCAAGTAAAATGCTTTTTCGTCTCTGAACGCCTGCTTCAGCTCAATCAACAGCTGCTGGAGCTGAAAGACCAGCTGGAATCTTCTCAGAGCGGAGTTGATGCCTCTAGCAAATCATCAGATTTAGTGAGCTCATTTTTTCAATTACTGATCAATAAAATGATTTATATACAGAAACTCTAGGCAACACCCATTAGTTGATATTTTTAGCAAACCTGAAAATTGCTGAAATATAAGGATTTTCAAAAAACCCGAAAATTAGCCGAAAATTTAAGGATTTTCAACAGAACCGACAAATTGCCAAATACGAAAACTTGATAAGCGAATAGAAGTGGTTAGCAAATTAGTGCTATTGAAGTATTACAAATATATTATTAGCCTCAGTAAAATAATTGAGCCATTTTGAACATTCATTTCAGCTAAATCAGCAGCTAGCCCAACTCCAGTCGCAATTGGCAGAAAAGTCACGTGACAGTGATAAGCTCTCTATCGAACTGAATGAGACGGTGAGCAAGCGTGTGGGAGTTGGGGCTCTTCTCTTATTTTTTATCAACTTATTGTTTTTCATTGAAGGTTGAGAAGCTCCGCCAGTCTGAAGCGAAGTTGGAGTCCATTTCGGCGGAGTCCTCAGCAAAGGATGAGCAGCTGCTGGAGCTTCAGCGTCGGCTGGATGAAGCTGAGTCGGAAGCTGAGAATCAGCTTAAGCAGGTGAGTTTAAGAAAATGAGCTTTAGACAGGGTGTCAGATGGGAGACAGGGTGTCAGATATGGGAACAGGGTGTCAAATAGGAAACAGGGTGTCAGATATAAGATCAGGTGTCAGATATGGGAACAGGGTGTCAGATGGGAGACAGGGTGTCAGATGTTAAACAGGGTGTCAGATGTTAAACAGGGTGTCAGATGTTAAACAGGGTGTCAGATGTTAAACAGGGTGTCAGATGTTAAACAGGGTGTCAGAAGGGAGACAGGGTGTCAGATGTTAAACAGGGTGTCAGATGTTAAACAGGGTGTCAGATGTTAAACAGGGTGTCAGATGTTAAACAGGGTGTCAGATGTTAAACAGGGTGTCAGATGGGAAACAGGGTGTCAGATGCGAAACAGTGTGTCAGATATCGGAACAGGGTGTCAGATATGGGATCAGGTGTCAGATATAGGATCATGGTGTCAGGTATTGGATCAGGTGTCAGATATGGTATCAGGTGTCAGATTTGGGATCATGGTGTCAGATATGGGATCAGGTGTCAGATGTGGGAACAGGCTGTCAGATATGGGATCAGGTGTCAGATATAGGATCAGGTGTCAGATGTGGGAACAGGGTGTCAGATGCAGATGCAATTTTGAACATTCATTTCAGCTAAATCAGCAGCTAGCCCAACTCCAGTCGCAATTGGCAGAAAAGTCACGTGACAGTGATAAGCTCTCTATCGAACTGAATGAGACGGTAAGCAAGCGTGTGGGAGTTGGGGCTCTTCTCTTATTTTTTATCAACTTATTGTTTTTCATTGAAGGTTGAGAAGCTCCGCCAGTCTGAAGCGAAGTTGGAGTCCATTTCGGCGGAGTCCTCAGCAAAGGATGAGCAGCTGCTGGAGCTTCAGCGACGGCTGGATGAAGCTGAGTCGGAAGCTGAGAATCAGCTTAAGCAGGTGAGTTGAAGAAAATTAGCTTTAGGCAGGGTGTCAGATGGAAAACAGGGTGTCAGATGGAAAACAGGGTGTCAGATATTCAGACAGTGTGTCAGATGGGAGACAGGGTGTCAGATAAAAAAAGGTGTCAGATATAGGATCTGGTGTCAAATATGGGAACAGGGTGTCAGATGGAAAACAGGGTGTCAGATGCAATTTTGAACATTCATTTCAGCTAAATCAGCAGCTAGCCCAACTCCAGTCGCAATTGGCAGAAAAGTCACGTGACAGTGATAAGCTCTCTATCGAACTGAATGAGACGGTAAGCAAGCGTGTGGGAGTTGGGACTCGTCTCTTATTTTTTATCAACTTATTGTTTTTCATTGAAGGTTGAGAAGCTCCGCCAGTCTGAAGCGAAGTTGGAGTCCATTTCGGCGGAGTCCTCAGCAAAGGATGAGCAGCTGCTGGAGCTTCGGCGTCGGCTGGATGAAGCTGAGTCTGAAGCTGAGAATCAGCTTAAGCAGGTGAGCTTAAGAAAATGAGCTTTAGACGGGGTGTCAGATGGGAGACAGTGTGTCAGATATGCAGACAGGGTGTCAGATAAAAAAGGTGTCAGATATAGGATCTGGTGTCAGATATGGGAACAGGGTGTCAGATGGGAAACAGGGTGTCAGATGGGAAACAGGGTGTCAGATGGGAAACAGGGTGTCAGATGGGAGACAGGGTGTCAGATATGGGAACAGGGTGTCAAATGGGAAACAGGGTGTCAGATATAAGATCAGGTGTCAGATATGGGAACAGGGTGTCAGATGTTAAACAGGGTGTCAGATGTTAAACAGGGTGTCTGATGTTAAACAGGGTGCCAGATGTTAAACAGGGTGTCAGATGTTAAACAGGGTGTCAGATGTTAAACAGGGTGTCAGATGGGAAACAGGGTGTCAGATGCGAAACAGTGTGTCAGATATCGGAACAGGGTGTCAGATATGGGATCAGGTGTCAGATATAGGATCATGGTGTCAGGTATTGGATCAGGTGTCAGATATAGGATCAGGTGTCAGATATGGTATCAGGTGTCAGATTTGGGATCATGGTGTCAGATATGGGATCAGGTGTCAGATGTGGGAACAGGCTGTCAGATATGGGATCAGGTGTCAGATATAGGATCAGGTGTCAGATGTGGGAACAGGGTGTCAGATGCAGATGCAATTTTGAACATTCATTTCAGCTAAATCAGCAGCTAGCCCAACTCCAGTCGCAATTGGCAGAAAAGTCACGTGACAGTGATAAGCTCTCTATCGAACTGAATGAGACGGTAAGCAAGCGTGTGGAGTTGGGGCTCTTCTCTTATTTTTTATCAACTTATTGTTTTTCATTGAAGGTTGAGAAGCTCCGCCAGTCTGAAGCGAAGTTGGAGTCCATTTCGGCGGAGTCCTCAGCAAAGGATGAGCAGCTGCTGGAGCTTCAGCGTCGGCTGGATGAAGCTGAGTCGGAAGCTGAGGATCAGCTTAAGCAGGTGAGTTTAAGATAATGAGCTTTAGGCAGGGTGTCAGATGGAAAACAGAGTGTCAGATAAAGGAACAGGGTGTCAGATATAAGATCAGGTGTCAGATATGGGAACAGGGTGTCAGATAGGAGACAGGGTGTCAGATGTTAAACAGGGTGTCAGATGTTAAACAGGGTGTCAGATGGGAAACAGGGTGTCAGATGGGAGACAGGGTGTCAGATGTTAAACAGGGTGTCAGATGTGGGATCAGGTGTCAGATATGGGAACAGGGTGTCAGATATGGGAACTGGTGTCAGATATAGGATCAGGTGTCAGATATGGTATCAGGTGTCAGATTTGGGATCATGGTGTCAGATATGGGATCAGGTGTCAGATGTGAGAACAGGCTGTCAGATATGGGATCAGGTGTCAGATGGGAAACAGGGTGTCAGATGGGAGACAGGGTGTCAGATGGAAAACAGGGTGTCAGATAAAGGAACAGGGTGTCAGATAAAGGAACAGGGTGTCAGATGGGAAACAGGGTGTCAGATAAAGGAACAGGGTGTCAGATGGGAAACAGGGTGTCAGATGAGAAACAGGCTGTCAGATATGGGATCAGGTGTCAGATGGGAAACAGGGTGTCAGATGGGAGACAGGGTGTCAGATGGAAAACAGGGTGTCAGATGGAAAACAGGGTGTCAGATAAAGGAACAGGGTGTCAGATAAAGGAACAGGGTGTCAGATGGGAAACAGGGTGTCAGATAAAGGAACAGGGTGTCAGATGGGAAACAGGGTGTCAGATGAGAAACAGGCTGTCAGATATGGGATCAGGTGTCAGATGGGAAACAGGGTGTCAGATGGGAGACAGGGTGTCAGATGGAAAACAGGGTGTCAGATAAAGGAACAGGGTGTCAGATAAAAGAACAGGGTGTCAGATGGGAAACAGGGTGTCAGATGAGAAACAGGGTGTCAGATTTGGGATCAGGTGTCAGATATGGGAACAGGGTGTCAGATATGGGATCATGGTGTCAGATGGAAAACAGGGTGTCAGATAAAGGAACAGGGTGTCAGATGGGAAACAGGGTGTCAGATAAAGGAACAGGGTGTCAGATAAAGGAACAGGGTGTCAGATGGGAAACAGGGTGTCAGATGAGAAACAGGCTGTCAGATATGGGATCAGGTGTCAGATGGGAAACAGGGTGTCAGATGGGAGACAGGGTGTCAGATGGAAAACAGGGTGTCAGATAAAGGAACAGGGTGTCAGATAAAAGAACAGGGTGTCAGATGGGAAACAGGGTGTCAGATGAGAAACAGGGTGTCAGATGTGGGATCAGGTGTCAGATATGGGAACAGGGTGTCAGATGTGGGATCAGGTGTCAGATGTGGGATCAGGTGTCTGATATTGGATCAGGTGTCAGATATGGGAACAGGGTGTCAGATGTGGGATCATGGTGTCAGATGGGAAACAGGGTGTCAGATGTGGGATCATGGTGTCAGATGGGAAACAGGGTGTCAGATGTGGGATCATGGTGTCAGATGGGAAACAGGGTGTCAGATGTGGGATCATGGTGTCAGATGGGAAACAGGGTGTCAGATGTGGGATCATGGTGTCAGATGGGAAACAGGGTGTCAGATGGGAGACAGGGTGTCAGATGGGAAACAGGGTGTCAGATGTGGGATCATGGTGTCAGATGGGAAACAGGGTGTCAGATGTGGGATCATGGTGTCAGATGAAAAACAGGGTGTCAGATGTGGGATCATGGTGTCAGATGGGAAACAGGGTGTCAGATGTGGGATCATGGGGTCAGATGGGAAACAGGGTGTCAGATGTGGGATCATGGTGTCAGATGGGAAACAGGGTGTCAGATGTGGGATCATGGTGTCAGATGGGAAACAGGGTGTCAGATGTGGGATCATGGTGTCAGATGGGAAACAGGGTGTCAGATGTGGGATCATGGTGTCAGATGGGAAACAGGGTGTCAGATGTGGGATCATGGTGTCAGATGGGAAACAGGGTGTCAGATGTGGGATCATGGTGTCAGATGGGAAACAGGGTGTCAGATGTGGGATCAGGTGTCAGATATGGGAACAGGGTGTCAGATGTGGGATCAGGTGTCAGATATGGGAACAGGGTGTCAGATATGGGATCATGGTGTCAGATGTGGGATCAGGTGTCTGATATTGGATCAGGTGTCAGATATGGGTACAGGGTGTCAGATATAGGATCTGGTGTCAGATATGAAAACAGGGTGTCAGATGGGAAACAGGGTGTCAGATGAGAAACAGGGTGTCAGATGTGGGATCAGGTGTCAGATATGGGAACAGGGTGTCAGATGTGGGATCATGGTGTCAGATGGGAAACAGGGTGAGACATATGAAATATTAAAAAATTAAAAAAACCTGAAAATTACCAATGAGGATTTTCAACGATTCAGAAAAGTTTCCGAAATGTAAGTATCCTAAACAAACCTGAAAAATTGCTGAACTCTGAGGATTTTCGGGAAACCCGAAAAATTGCTGAAATCTTAGGATTTTCAAGAAACCCGAAAAATTGCTGAACTCTGAGGATTTTCAACAAACACAAAAAATTGCTGCAAATCTGAGGATTTTAACAAACCCGAAAAATTGCTGCAAATCTGAGGATTTTAACAAACCCGAAAAATTGCTGCAAATCTGAGAATTTTAACAAACCCGAAAAATTGCTGCAAATCTGAGGATTTTAACAAACCCGAAAAATTGCCGAAATAGGTGGATTTTCAACAGACCCCAAAATTTGCCGAAATATAAGGATTTTCAACACACCCGAAAAATTGCCAAAAAGGAGGATTTTCAAGAAACCTGAAAAATTACCAAATACGAAAACTTGATAAGCGAATAGAAGTGGTTAGCAAATTAGTGCTATTAAAGTATTACAAATATATTATTAGCCTCAGTAAAATAATTGAGCCATTTTGAACATTCATTTCAGCTAAATCAGCAGCTAGCCCAACTCCAGTCGCAATTGGCAGAAAAGTCACGTGACAGTGATAAGCTCTCTATCGAACTGAATGAGACGGTAAGCAAGCGTGTGGGAGTTGGGACTCGTCTCTTATTTTTTATCAACCTATTGTTTTTCATTGAAGGTTGAGAAGCTCCGCCAGTCTGAAGCGAAGTTGGAGTCCATTTCGGCGGAGTCCTCAGCAAAGGATGAGCAGCTGCTGGAGCTTCGGCGTCGGCTGGATGAAGCTGAGTCTGAAGCTGAGAATCAGCTTAAGCAGGTGAGCTTAAGAAAATGAGCTTTAGACGGGGTGTCAGATGGGAGACAGGGTGTCAGATATGCAGACAGTGTGTCAGATGGGAGACAGGGTGTCAGATGGGAGACAGGGTGTCAGATAAAAAAAGGTGTCAGATATAGGATCTGGTGTCAGATATGGGAACAGGGTGTCAGATGGGAAACAGGGTGTCAGATGTTAAACAGGGTGTCAGATATGGAAACAGGGTGTCAGATGGGAAACAGGGTGTCAGATGGGAAACAGGGTGTCAGATGCGAAACAGGGTGTCAGATGCGAAACAGTGTGTCAGATATCGGAACAGGGTGTCAGATATCGGAACAGGGTGTCAGATGGGAGACAGGGTGTCAGATGTTAAACAGGGTGTCAGATGGGAGACAGGGTGTCAGATGTTAAACAAAGTGTCAGATGGGAAACAGGGTGTCTGATGAAAAACAGGGTGTCAGATGGGAAACAGGGTGTCAGATGGGAAACAGGGTGTCAGATGAAAAACAGGGTGTCAGATGGGAAACAGGGTGTCAGATGGGAAACGGTGTTAGATGGGAAACGGGGTGTCAGATGGGAAACAGGGTGTCAGATGGGTAACAGGGTGTCAGATGGGAAACGGTGTTAGATGGGAAACAGGGTGTCAGATGGGAAACAGGGTGTCAGATGGGAAACAGAGTGTCCGATATGGGAACAGGGTGTCACATATGGGAACAGGGTGTCCGATATGGGAACATGGTGTCAGATGGGAACAGGGTGTCCGATATGGGAACATGGTGTCACATATGGGAAACAGTGTGTCACATCTGGGAACATATGGTAACTTATCCCAAAAAAGTCTGATAATAGCTCGTATTAACTAACTCGAGCGTCTTCGTCTTCTTTCTGTCTGTCTGTCTGTCTGTCTGTCTGTCTGTCTGTCTGTCTGTCTGTCTGTCTGTATCGGCCTTTTCTGTTTTAGTACATTTTTTTTAAATGACTGTATTTTTGTTTTGGCCTGTCCATCCTAGTTTCTTTTCTGTCTGACTTTCATTTAACTTGTCTTAGTAGGCTTGTACATGCTTGTTCCGGAAAAATGATTTATGATTTCGTTTTCCGCTCGCTATCTTCTGTTTATAGAATTTATGTTTTTTTGTAATTTTTGCAGGTTCGCTCTTAGCAGAAATGAAATCCCATGTTTAATTTATACTTGTTAAACTTATTAAATTTATTCGCATATATTTCCACAATTCTAGCTCCGAGATGAGCTAGTTGCTGGGCAAGTCAAGCTCGATGCAAAGGAAACTGAGCTGAATGAACTGCGGCAGCAAATTGCAAACAAAGAAGCCGAAAATGCTGAGAAAATTCATTCGGTGAGTGCTCTGTAGTCCCACCCCTGTACCACACAGCTAGTCCCACCCCTGTACCACACAGCTAGTCCCACCCCTGTACCACACAGCTAGTCCCACCCCTGTACCACACAGCTAGTCCCACCCCTGTACCACACAGCTAGTCCCACCCCTGTACCACACAGCTAGTCCCACCCCTGTATCACACAGCTAGTCCCACCCCTGTACCACACAGCTAGTCCCACCCCTGTACCACACAGCTAGTCCCACCCCTGTATCACACAGCTAGTCCCAGCCCTGTACCACACAGCTAGTCCCAGCCCTGTACCACACAGCTAGTCCCACCCCTGTACCACACAGCTAGTCCCACCCCTGTACCACACAGCTAGTCCCATCCCTGTACAAACAGCTAGTCCCACCCCTGTACCACACAGCTAGTCCCACCCCTGTACCACACAGCTAGTCCCACCCCTGTACCACACAGCTAGTCCCATCCCTGTACCACAGCTAGTCTCACCTCTGTACAAACAGCTAGTCCCACCCCTGTACAAACAGCTAGTCCCAACCCTGTACAAACAGCTAGTCCCACCCCTGTATCACACAGCTAGTCCCACCCCTGTACCACACAGCTAGTCCCACCCCTGTACCACACAGCTAGTCCCATCCCTGTACAAACAGCTAGTCCCACCTCTGTACCACACAGCTAGTCCCATCCCTGTACAAACAGCTAGTCCCATCCCTGTACAAACAGCTAGTCCCACCTCTGTACCACACAGCTAGTCCCATCCCTGTACAAACAGCTAGTCCCACCTCTGTACCACACAGCTAGTCTCACCTCTGTACAAACAGCTAGTCCCACCCCTGTACAAACAGCTAGTCCCAACCCTGTACAAACAGCTAGTCCCACCCCTGTACAAACAGCTAGTCCCATCCCTGTACAAACAGCTAGTCCCACCCCTGTACAAACGGCTAGTCCCAACCCTGTACAAACAGCTAGTCCCACCCTTGTACAAACAGCTAGTCCCATCCCTGTACAAACAGCCAGTAAGCATTTTTTTGTACTGTTTCTCCTAAGCTCTATAATAGTCCATGCTTTGATCTCAACAGCTGGAGCAACAACTGGAGCTTGAATCAGTTGCATCTATTGAAAAAGATCAGTTACTGATTGATTTAAAGCAGCGCCTCTCCGTGAACAATACGGACTCTGAAGAAAGGATAACGTTGGTAAATAAAAAAATCACAACTAAATTTGTAGACTAGTTCGCATTTTGTCTACTGTAAGTAAAAACATACGAAAACTAAATTATTTTATTACAGCTCCAAGAGCAACTATCAGCGGATACAGATACTATTCAAGCCAAACAAAATCAGATTAATGAGCTGAAAGAGCAGTTAGCTCAACGTTCGAAAGAAACTAGCCAGCTCATCCAGGCTGTGAGTCTTATTATGTACATTTCATAGCCTTGATTTGTGCCCTGAGGGTTGGCCATCAAGCTGGGCGTTAATTGCACGAGCAGAGCCAAGCCGAGATTCCGATTTTAAGCCCCAAAAATTAATGTGACTGCACTTGAAATCGAGCCTAAGCTGCTGGCACCGGGGTTTGTAGCCTAGTGATTAGAGCGTCGGACTGACGACCTGAAGGTCGGGGGTTCGATTCCACTTGGAACAATTTGTGTCCTTGAGCAGCTTAACTCTGCATTGCTTCAGTTCACCCAGCTGTAAAATGGGTTGCCAGCATTCGCTGGAGGTAATTGAGGGTGTGTGTGGCGACCCCCCCCCCCTCAATCTTAGACGCAATAATTAAGACTCAACAACTCCAACTCACTCTTCATAGTCGGAGAACCGTGCAACCGCTGCCGAGGCAGAAGCTGAGGTTGCGAGACGCAACGTAGCGGACTTGCAGGGCCGTTTAGAAGTGCTCAAACGCGACCTGGAGGATGAGAAGGACGCGTATAGGCGCAAATTAGAAGAGCGCCGGCTTGAAAGTCGGCGAAATCTTGAAGCGGCCGAGAATAACAGGCTGGCCGAACGAGCCAAGGCCCAACGGGAGTTGGAGGCCGAGATGGCTAAGGTGGCCAGCCTTCATTTGGATAACGCTAAGCTCCAGGATAAAATCGAGCAGCTCCAGTTGCCGCCGCCGCCGCCGCCGCCGCGTTTGTCGTCAAGAGCTTCGACTTGCTCGACGACATCCGCCACTGTGAAAGCGGGTACTAAACGGCAGCGGGTTAGGGTGAGTTCCCTTTGGTTTTTTTTAATTTAAAAATTCAAAAATTTGAACTTTAGGGAGTTTTAGTTCTTTGTTTCTTCGAAAAGAGATTTATTAATCTGCGTTCCTTAGAAATGAGATTTATAGATCTGCGTTTCTTGGAAATGCGATTTATTGATCTGCATTTTTTAGAAATGAGATTTATTGATCTGCGTTTCTATCTGCGTTTCTTAGAAATGAGATTTATAGATTTGCGTTTCTTAGAAATGCGATTTATTGATCTGCATTTCTTAGAAATGAGATTTATAGATCTGCGTTTCTTAGAAATGAGATTTATAGATCTGCGTTTCCTAGAAATAAGATTTATTGATCTGCGTTTCTTAGAAATGAGATTTATTGATCTGCGTTTCTTAGAAATGAGATTTATTGATCTGCGTTTCTTAGAAAAGAGATTTATTCATCTGCGTTTCTTAGAAATGAGATTTATCGATCTGCGTTTCTTAGAAATGCGATTTATTGATCTGCGTTTCTTAGAAATAAGTTTTTTATCTGCATTTCTTAGAAATTATATTTATTAATCTGCGTTTCTTAGAAATGCGATTTATCGATCTGCGTTTCTTAGAAATTAGATTATTAATCTGCGTTTCTTAGAAATGATATTTATTGATCTGCGTTTCTTAGAAATGAGATTCATTAATCTGCGTTCCTTAAAAATTAGATTTATTAATCAGCGTTTCTTAGAAATGAGATTTATTGATCTGCGTTTCTTAGAAATGCGATTTATTGATCTGCATTTCGATTTATTGATCTGCGTTTCTTAGAAATGCGATTTATTGATCAGCGTTTCTTAGATATGAGTTATTAATCTCTGTTTTTGAAATGGAATTAATTGATTTTCATTCTTAGAAAATGAACTTAACGGATCCGTGTTTCTTGGAAATTAGAATTTAATGACGTTTTTAGGAATGAACTTGTGGATCTGTATTCATTGGATTCATTCTGTATTCATTGGATGTGCTATTTATTTATCAGTATTTTCTTCAGTATTAAATATTTGTTAAGACCATGCTTGTGTTTCTTGTAAACAAATTGTATTTAATAAATACATTTGTGTCTAGAAAGACAACAGCTTTAATATATTTATGACGGACAATCTGAAACTCTTTTTTTCAGCCTTCTCGATTAACAAGAGATATGATTTTCTCCTCTGAGGAGGACGACAGCACTGGGGAAATGGACTCGGTGTCGGAGATGTCAACCCCACAGATGTCGACCACGCCGACAACTGGGGATACGGCTGGTAGCTCCGCGCGGCTTTTGCGCAGCCAAACTGCCGCCAGGACTGCGTATGATGGGTTTGTGGTCTATTGGGTTGCTTTTAGTGTGTCTTTTAGATTCTTTACGTTGGGTTCAGATTCCTCAGTTTGGGGATTCAGATTCTTCAGGTAGGGTTCAGATTTCTCAGGTTGGGTTCAGATTTCTCAGGTGGGGTTCAGATTCCTCAGGTAGGGTTCAGCTTCCTCCGGTTGGGGTTCAGATTTCTCAGGTTGGGTTCAGATTCCTCAGATAGGGTTCAGATTCCTCAGATAGGGTTCAGATTTCTCAGTTTGGGGGTTCAGATTCCTCAGGTAGGGTTCAGATTCCTCAGATAGAGTTCAGATTCCTCAGGTAGAGTTCAGATTCCTCAGGTAGAGTTCAGATTCCTCAGGTAGAGTTCAGATTCCTCAGGTAGAGTTCAGATTCCTCAGGTAGAGTTTAGATTCCTCAGGTAGAGTTCAGATTCCTCAGGTAGGGTTCAGATTCCTCAGGTAGAGTTCAGATTCCTCAGGTAGGGTTCAGATTCCTCAGGTAGAGTTCAGATTCCTCAGGTAGGGTTCAGATTCCTCAGGTAGAGTTCAGATTCCTCAGGTAGAGTTCAGATTCCTCAGGTAGAGTTCAGATTCCTCAGGTAGAGTTCAGATTCCTCAGGTAGAGTTCAGATTCCTCAGGTAGAGTTCAGATTCCTCAGGTAGAGTTCAGATTCCTCAGGTAGAGTTCAGATTCCTCAGGTAGAGTTCAGATTTCTCAGGTAGAGTTCAGATTCCTCAGGTAGAGTTCAGATTCCTCAGGTAGAGTTTAGATTCCTCAGGTAGAGTTCAGATTCCTCAGGTAGGGTTCAGATTCCTCAGGTAGAGTTCAGATTCCTCAGGTAGGGTTCAGATTCCTCAGGTAGAGTTCAGATTCCTCAGGTAGGGTTCAGATTCCTCAGGTAGAGTTCAGATTCCTCAGGTAGGGTTCAGATTCCTCAGGTAGGGTTCAGATTCCTCAGGTAGGGTTCAGATTCCTCAGGTAGAGTTCAGATTCCTCAGGTAGAGTTCAGATTCCTCAGGTAGAGTTCAGATTCCTCAGGTAGGGTTCAGTTTCCTCAGGTAGGTTATCTATCTAACACCTCTCGCAGATCCTCTGTGCCCAGTTCTGCACTAACATCCCCGACGGAGCTGACGTCGGCGCCCCAGGCGTCGCAACAGCGGCAGTCGGAGGCCGCAGCTGCGCCTCAGGTCCCGGCCACAGTTCCTAAGAGGCCAGTCGCTCGGCTTCTTTACGACGAGAGTGCCTACAGGGACTCGTCGCTAATAGAACCTGTCGAGGGCGTGACGCCGCCGCCTCAGGTGCTGGTGTCCAGCACTTCCAGGCGGGGCACCGCCCGGCTGCCTTCTGGTGCTGCCGCTCTTCTCGCGAGCAGCAGGGGCGGACGCGGCGGCAGAGGCGGCAGGAAGAAAAAGAATTAACGAAATACATGTAATATCGGACTAAATGAAAATTTGATTTGATAACTGGGTTTTGATAACTGAATAAGGGATTTGATGACTGTGTCAGGGGTTTGATAACTGGGTCAATGATTTGATAACTGGGTCAGGGATTTTGATAACTGGGTCAGTGATTTGGTATCTGAGTCAGTGATTTGATAACTGGGTCAATGATTTGATAACTGGGTCAGGGATTTTGATAACTGGGTCAGTGATTTGGTATCTGAGTCAGTGATTTGATAACTGGGTCAGTGATTTGGTATCTGAGTCAGTGATTTGATAACTGGGTCAGTGATTTGGTATCTGAGTCAGTGATTTGATAACTGGGTCAGTGATTTGGTATCTGAGTCAGTGATTTGATAACTGGGTCAGTGATTTGGTATCTGAGTCAGTGATTTGATAACTGGGTCAGTGATTTGGTATCTGAGTCAGTGATTTGATAACTGGGTCAGTGATTTGGTATCTGAGTCAGTGATTTGATAACTGGGTCAGTGATTTGGTATCTGAGTCAGTGATTTGATAACTGGGTCAGTGATTTGGTATCTGAGTCAGTGATTTGATAACTGGGTCAGTGATTTGGTATCTGAGTCAGTGATTTGATATCTGGGTCAGTGATTTGGTATCTGAGTCAGTGATTTGATAACTGGGTCAGTGATTTGGTATCTGAGTCAGTGATTTGGTATCTGAGTCAGTGATTTGATAACTGGGTCAGTGATTTGGTATCTGAGTCAGTGATTTGATATCTGGGTCAGTGATTTGGTATCTGAGTCAGTGATTTGATAACTGGGTCAGTGATTTGGTATCTGAGTCAGTGATTTGGTATCTGAGTCAGTGATTTGATAACTGGGTCAGTGATTTGGTATCTGAGTCAGTGGTTTGATAGCTGGGTCAGTGATTTGGTATTTGAGTCAGTGATTTGATAACTGGGTCAGTGGTTTGGTATCTGAGTCAGTGATTTGATATTTGAGTCAGTGATTTGATAACTGGGTCAGTGATTTGGTATCTGAGTCAGTGATTTGATAACTGGGTCAGTGATTTGGTATCTGAGTCAGTGATTTGATAACTGGGTCAGTGATTTGGTATCTGAGTCAGTGATTTGATAACTGGGTCAGTGATTTGGTATCTGAGTCAGTGATTTGATAACTGGGTCAGTGATTTGGTATCTGAGTCAGTGATTTGATAACTGGGTCAGTGATTTGGTATCTGAGTCAGTGATTTGATAACTGGGTCAGTGATTTGGTATCTGAGTCAGTGATTTGATAACTGGGTCAGTGATTTGGTATCTGAGTCAGTGATTTTGTGTAAAAAACAGTTAAATGAGCGCAGTGAATTGCAATTATTCTATTTGTATTATATTCAACCTGTACTGTATATTGACAAGTTTATTTTTTATAATCCTTTATACGCGAATCTGTTATTGCTAGCTTTAAAAACGTATGCCAAGATTTTGTGCCATGCTGCAAGTTTAGTTTCGTATATGACGGGGTAAAAATTTGAAATTTCTATGGTTAAAAGTCACCCTGACTGGAGACTGCCTTAGAAACAGACTAGTAGCGATAAAATTAGCTTTCCAAGTCAGTCAAGCTTGAGGCAGAACTCTATAGACAAAAACTTGATTCTATTATTATTTTAGTCTGTGGCCTAACCTTCAGCTATGTACATAGTCTGTCTTATCTAGACTGCAAGTCCATCTGTCTATGGCTAAGAATTTTGTGTGACGTGAATTTTGGTTAGGTGTGTACAAGAAATTTTACTCCAAACAAACTTAGTAGTAAATCGATTGCATTTCATTAGTTTATAACGGGTGTCCCAAAAAAGGGGTGGCACTTTGTGCGCTCACTGTGAGTGAGCGGTTAGGCCTATAGCACAGTTAACAGGTCCACAGTAAACATTTGTAAGTTTTTCCCACAGGCATTTGGTTGCGAAAAATTGCTCCAGAGGCGAGTTATTGAGCACAGAAGTGTACGCTAGCTTTTCTGCCAAGCTTTGCCATACACAGCTGCCATAGACAATCTTTCGCAACCAAATGTTTGTGGGAGGAACTTACAAATGTTTACTGCGGACCTGTTAAATTACTGTGCTATAGGCCTAACTGCTCACTCACAGTGAGCGCACAGAGTGTTGCCTTTTTTTGGGACACCCGTTATTTTGTATTAAATTTATTAATTATTTTTGCTACCTTAGAAATAAGTCAATTTAGCTTTTAATTATCATTGCTTGTAGAATTAAAACAATCTTTAACATCCCATATTATAATTATAATTGCATTTTTTGTTTTAAAACGTGTTCGAAAAAGAAAATCTGTAGTTTTTTGTTTGTTATTTTCGGTTTAATTATTTCATTTCACCATTCGATTGCCTTGCATATTGAATTTAGACTGAAAGAGATACACGTAAGAATGTGTGAGACATATGCTAGATTGTTTCAGATATACGTTATCCTAAGGTGAAATATAGTGTAAACTAGGATGAGATTAAGAGGTTAGACTAGGGTAGGGTAGGGGGTTAGACTAGGGTGAGATAGAGGTTAGACTACGGTGAGATAGAGGTTAGACTAGGGTGAGAGGTTAGACTAGGGTGAGATAGAAGGGAGATTGAAATGAGATAGTAGTTAGACTAGTTTGAGATATAGGTTAGACTAGGGTGAGATAGAGGTTAGACTAGGGTGAGATAGAGGTTAGACTAGGGTGAGATGCAGGTTAAACTAGGGTGAGATAGAGGGGAGAATGGAAGGAGATAGTAGTTAGACTAGGGTGAGATAGAGGTTAGACTAGGGTGAGATGCAGGTTGAACTAGGGTGAGATAGAGGGGAGAATGGAAGGAGATAGTAGTTAGACTAGGGTGAGATAGAGGTTAGACTAGGGTGAGATAGAGGTTAGACTAGGGTGAGATGCAGGTTAAACTAGGGTGAGATAGAGGGGAGAATGGAAGGAGATAGTAGTTAGACTAGGGTGAGATAGAGGTTAGACTAGGGTGAGATGCAGGTTGAACTAGGGTGAGATAGAGGGGAGAATGGAAGGAGATAGTAGTTAGACTAGGGTGAGATAGAGGTTAGACTAGGGTGAGATAGAGGTTAGACTAGGGTGAGATGCAGGTTAAACTAGGGTGAGATAGAGGGGAGAATGGAAGGAGATAGTAGTTAGACTAGGGTGAGATAGAGGTTAGACTACGGTCAGATGAGTTTAGACTAGGGTGAGATAGAGGGGAGAATGGAAGGAGATAGTAGTTAGACTAGGGTGAGATAGAGGGGAGAATGGAAGGAGATAGTAGTTAGACTAGGGTGAGATAGAGGGGAGAATGGAAGGAGATAGTAGTTAGACTAGGGTGAGATAGAGGTTAGACTAGGGTGAGATGCAGGTTAAACTAGGGTGAGATAGAGGGGAGAATGGAAGGAGATAGTAGTTAGACTAGGGTGAGATAGAGGTTAGACTACGGTCAGATGAGTTTAGACTAGGGTGAGATAGAGGGGAGAATGGAATGAGATAGTAGTTAGACTAGGGTGAGATAGAGGTTAGACTACGGTCAGATGAGTTTAGACTAGGGTGAGATAGAGGTTAGACTAGGGTGAGATAGAGGGGAGAATGGAATGAGATAGTAGTTAGACTAGGGTGAGATAGAGGTTAGACTAGGGTGAGATAGAGGGGAGAATGGAATGAGATAGTAGTTAGACTAGGGTGAGATAGAGGTTAGACTAGGGTGAGTTAGAGGGAGAATGGAATGAGATAGTAGTTAGACTAGGGTGAGATAGAGGTTAGACTAGGGTGAGATAGAGGGGAGAATGGAAGGAGATAGTAGTTAGACTAGGGTGAGATAGAGGTTAGACTAGGGTGAGATAGAGGGGAGAATGGAATGAGATAGTAGTTAGACTAGGGTGAGATAGAGGTTAGACTAGGGTGAGATGCAGGTTAAACTAGGGTGAGATAGAGGGGAGAATGGAAGAAGATAGTAGTTAGACTAGGGTGAGATAGAGGTTAGACTACGGTCAGATGAGTTTAGACTAGGGTGAGATAGAGGTTAGACTACGGTCAGATGAGTTTAGACTAGGGTGAGATAGAGGGGAGAATGGAATGAGATAGTAGTCAGACTAGAGTGAGATAGAGGTTAGACTAGGGTGAGATGCAGGTTGAACTAGGGTGAGATAGAGGGGAGAATGGAAGGAGATAGTAGTTAGACTAGGGTGAGATAGAGGTTAGACTAGGGTGAGATAGAGGTTAGACTAGGGTGAGATGCAGGTTAAACTAGGGTGAGATAGAGGGGAGAATGGAAGGAGATAGTAGTTAGACTAGGGTGAGATAGAGGTTAGACTAGGGTGAGATGCAGGTTGAACTAGGGTGAGATAGAGGGGAGAATGGAAGGAGATAGTAGTTAGACTAGGGTGAGATAGAGGTTAGACTAGGGTGAGATAGAGGTTAGACTAGGGTGAGATGCAGGTTAAACTAGGGTGAGATAGAGGGGAGAATGGAAGGAGATAGTAGTTAGACTAGGGTGAGATAGAGGTTAGACTACGGTCAGATGAGTTTAGACTAGGGTGAGATAGAGGGGAGAATGGAAGGAGATAGTAGTTAGACTAGGGTGAGATAGAGGGGAGAATGGAAGGAGATAGTAGTTAGACTAGGGTGAGATAGAGGGGAGAATGGAAGGAGATAGTAGTTAGACTAGGGTGAGATAGAGGTTAGACTAGGGTGAGATGCAGGTTAAACTAGGGTGAGATAGAGGGAGAATGGAAGGAGATAGTAGTTAGACTAGGGTGAGATAGAGGTTAGACTACGGTCAGATGAGTTTAGACTAGGGTGAGATAGAGGTTAGACTAGGGTGAGATAGAGGGGAGAATGGAATGAGATAGTAGTTAGACTAGGGTGAGATAGAGGTTAGACTAGGGTGAGATAGAGGGAGAATGGAATGAGATAGTAGTTAGACTAGGGTGAGATAGAGGTTAGACTAGGGTGAGTTAGAGGGGAGAATGGAATGAGATAGTAGTTAGACTAGGGTGAGATAGAGGTTAGACTAGGGTGAGATAGAGGGGAGAATGGAAGGAGATAGTAGTTAGACTAGGGTGAGATAGAGGTTAGACTAGGGTGAGATAGAGGGGAGAATGGAATGAGATAGTAGTTAGACTAGGGTGAGATAGAGGTTAGACTAGGGTGAGATGCAGGTTAAACTAGGGTGAGATAGAGGGGAGAATGGAAGAAGATAGTAGTTAGACTAGGGTGAGATAGAGGTTAGACTACGGTCAGATGAGTTTAGACTAGGGTGAGATAGAGGGGAGAATGGAATGAGATAGTAGTCAGACTAGAGTGAGATAGAGGTTAGACTAGGGTGAGATAGAGGTTAGACTAGGATGAGATGGAGGTGGTGTTTTCACTTCTTATTAAGTATATGACTAGCAGTCTAATCACTAGTAGAGGACATATTTTGCTTGCTCGATTAAAACTGCTGACCTAATCATAGGATTTTTCGATTCAATAAAAAATCACTTTGGCATTGTCAATAATTTTTTGTGAATCGGTTTTGACTGACTTGCTATTTTGATTGTTGCATGCTGTAGTCAGAGCGAAGAATAAAACAACAGGTGAAATTCTGATTTGGATCGAATGCACCTCTCGACTTGGATATCAGAACATAAAAATCAACCGAAAAATCTTGTCAACTAGAAATAAATAATTTATTGGCAAAGGCAGGTGTCTTTTAAACACTACTGATTGAAAATTGGGTTGATCAGTAGTATAATCATAAATCATGATTTGAGCTATCTGCTTGGCTCAGCATAAACAGTCGGGGGGGGGGTTGCAGATTGCAAAATTTCTGTATAAATTTGTTGGCCCCAGGAATCCAGATTTGCCTCTTGAGTTGTGCTAGCAAAGTTGTCTTTGGATCAGTGTTTCACCTTGACAACTTGGAATTTGGATAGCGACAAATATAGCTCTTCATTCTGTGCGAATTGAAGATGGCTGCTGGACAAGTGCCGCTTCTAGCTGCTCTTGTTTGCCTTGCAGCTCTGAGTGCCCCTGCGTTGGCTCATAGTGGTGAGTTTCTTTATTGTTGTTGGCGTTGAGCGGGATGCGTTACAGGTGGATGCAGGTATAGATACAGGCTTTTAAGGTATTTCTTGATGGATTGGACATTGAGGGGTAATTATAATTGGTAGATTAGGGTTGACATTGAGGTAATTTTTATTGGTAGATTGTGGTAGACATTGTGGTTAAATTATAATTGGTAGATTAGGGTAGACATTGGGGTTAAATTATAACTGGTAGATTAGGGTAGACATTGGGAGGTAATTTTTATTGGTAGATCAGGGTAGACATTGGGAGGTAATTTTATTGGTAGATCAGGTAGACATTGAGGGGTAATTTTCATTGGTAGATCAGGGTAGACATAGAGGGGTAATTAAAATTGGTAGATCATGGTAGACATTGAGGGGTAAAATTGGTAGATCAGGGTATAAATTGAGAGGTAATTAAAATTGGTAGATTGGGGTAGACATTGAGAGGTAATTTTAATTCGTAGATCAGGGTTGGCATTGAGAGGAAATTATAATTGGCAGATCAAGGTAGACATTGAGAGGTAATTAAACTTCGTATATTATGGTAGACATTCAGAGATAAGTATGACTGGTAGTTAAAGGTACACATTGTTGAGAGGTAATAATTGGTAGATTAGGGTAGAAATTGAGGGTACTCATAACTGGTACATGTAGATTAGGGTAGACATTATGGGAGATGGAAGCAGGTGTAGATATGCTCAAATCAAAGCCATTTGTTTTCCTTTAACTCAATAGACTGTTACGCCAGCGTCGGCGGCGCCAGAGGCCATATTTATCAGTTCGATGGCGGCAGGGTGACTGCTGACCCCGCCCTCGGAGGCTGCCTTAAACGGGATCTGCTGTTGACGAGATCCGTTGCCGACAAGGATGCTTCATCGCTGTGCGAGCTGGAGATTCTGGCCAGCTTCAAAGCTGTCAGCGGTCCGAGCAGCGGCCTGTCCCGGTTGAGTGCCGTCACCGTTAAAGTCGATGGGAAGGTCTATCGACTGCTGGCTGGGCGGAAACTCACCGTGAGTTTGGCTGGTGTTTGATTATTGTTTGGTTTGGATCTGGGAGGCTGGCCCAGCAACTGAGGATCTGGGAGGCTGGCCCAGCAACTGAGGATCTGGGAGGCTGGCCCAGCAATTGAGGATCTGGGAGGCTGGCTTAGCAACTGAGGATCTGGGAGGCTGGCCCAGCAACTGAGGATCTGGGAGGCTGGCCCAGCACTGAGGATCTGGGAGGCTGGCTTAGCAACTGAGGATCTGGGAGGCTGGCCCAGCAACTGAGGATCTGGGAGGCTGGCCCAGCACTGAGGATCTGGGAGGCTGGCTTAGCAACTGAGGATCTGGGAGGCTGGCCCAGCAACTGAGGAGGCTGGCCCAGCACTGAGGATCTGGGAGGCTAGCTTAGCAACTGAGGATCTGGGAGGCTAGCTTAGCAACTGAGGATCTGGAAGGCTGACCCAGCACCTGAGGATCTGGGAGGCTGGCTTAGCAACTGAGGATTTGGGTGGCTGGCCCAGCAACTGAGCATCTGGGAATTCTAAAAGCTTCCTGAACTCTAGACATGTTATGCTAGATATTCACACCCATCAGAGCCAACCCTCAAGGCGTAGAGAGTGTACATTCCTGACGATCAGAAACCGTGTACACCCCGTGGGAGCATGTGTAAGACTCTGGTTGCCCAAGGCCAAACCGATATTTCGCACAACCATCGCAGGTGAACGGCCAGCTGAAGTCGGTGCCCCACGGGCCGGACAAAGGTGTGAGGATTTTCTTCTCCGGCGAAGACCTGGTGCTGGCGCACAAGCGCTGCAACTTCTGGGTCGGCTTCGACGGAGACTGGACCGCCACCTACTGGCTGAGCGGCAAGTACCGCGGCAAGCTGGAGGGTCTGGCCGGCGACTGCGACGGACACGGCAAGGACGAAGTCGGCAGCTGGCTGTCCGAGGCTGGCTGCCGTCCGGTCAAGCGGAAGCTCGATGCCTGAGCTCGGCCGCCAAGCGGGAGGCTGTGCACCGGTGCAGTCGGGTGATTAACGGCAAGGACGGCTGCTTGAATCGAGAAGTACTGCGGCCGTGCATCGCAGACGCCTGCTCGGCTAAGGGGCTCTCAGAAAGAAGATTCTGTGCGCCAGCTTCTACCTGCAATCGAGACGCTGCGCCAGGCACCACAAGCCGCTGTCTTGGAGGCATCGAAGCGGATGTCGTAAGCTGTGTTTATAACTAATAAGTTGATGCGCAATTCACCTACTATGAGTAGCATCAATTAGCAATACTTTTATTCTTGTTTAAAAAGGAAAAGTGTAGGAGCGGCTTTTTACAGGTGAAATCAGAGATAAGGTGGATATGGTTGGCGGCCCTCTCTCCTCACAGGTGAAATCAGAGATAAGGTGGGTGGTTGGCGGCCCTCTCTCCTCACAGGTGAAATCAGAGATAAGGTGGGTGGTTGGCGGCCCTCTCCTCACAGGTGAAATCAGAGATAAGGTGGAGATGGTTGGCGGCCCTCATCTCAGGTGAAATCAGAGATAAGGTGGGTGAGTGGCGGCCCTCTCTCCTCACAGGTGAAATCAGAGATAAGGTGGAGATGGTTGGCGGCCCTCATCTCAGGTGAAATCAGAGATAAGGTGGGGGTGGGTGGCGGCCCTCTCTCCTCACAGGTGAAATCAGAGATAAGGTGGGGGTGGGTGGCGGCCCTCATCGCAGGTGAAATCAGAGATAAGGTGCCGTGGCCTCTGATTAAATTATAGATCAAACGCATGGCTAATCGACCTAAAATATTCAACCAAATCAGCCTCCTCAACAACAACCTTCAGCAATAAAGTGCGGCCCGAACGAGCACTTCACCAGCAGGGCCAGCCCATGTCCTGCCACATGCGGCAGTCATTTCTTCGGCACACCTAAGAAATGCTTTCACCTGCCCAGCGCCGAAGGCTGTCGCTGCAAGCGAGGCTTCGTCCTGGACAGCAGCAACCGCTGCGTGCCGCCCAAGGAGTGCGAGTGCCTGAACAAACTGTGCTTGGACAGAATGCCTCGGAAAAAGTGTCTGAAGTGGCGAGCTCGCGGCCGGTGCAAGAGGTATCCGGAGGTGATGGCGCGATTCTGCCGGCTGACCTGCGGCCACTGCGAGACAAGATGCGGGGAGAATCAGTTTAGCGACAAATTGTGCAAAAATATTTTGCGGCAAGGGAAATGCAGCAAGCCGCTGTACAAGGCTGTCTGCGCGGCCACTTGCGGCCGCAATAAGTGTCGTGAGTTGCTTTTTTACGGCTCGTTCGTTTTGAAATTTTCTAATGATTTCTGGATTACGTTTAGGTGTAGAACGTGTCAGTTGGCGCCAAAATAAAGTAAGATAGCTCAAATTAAAAGTTAGTTGACGCCAAAAAGAGCGTTAAGATGGCGCCAAAATGGAGATTCAGTTAGCGCCAAAATAGAGTATCAGTTTGGGCGCCAAAATAGAGTGTCAGTTTAGGCGCCAAAATAGAGTGTCAGTTTAGGCGCCAAAATAGAGGGTCAGTCTGGGCGCCAAAATAGAATGTCAGTTTAGGCGCCAAAATAGAGGGTCAGTCTGGGCGCCAAAATAGAATGTCAGTTTAGGCGCCAAAATAGAATGTCATTTTGGGCGCCAAAATAGAATGTCAGTTTAGGCGCCAAAATAGAGGGTCAGTTTAGGCGCCAAAATAGAGGGTCAGTCTGGGCGCCAAAATAGAATGTCAGTTTAGGCGCCAAAATAGAGGGTCAGTCTGGGCGCCAAAATAGAATGCCAGATAACGGAGTCAGTTAGCGCCAAAATAGAGAAGCTATCAACAATTGTTTTCTTCAATTTGTTCAAATCTTTAACATTTGAGTTGAAGCTTAAAGCCGCTCGCTAACTTTCTATTCAGGCTGCCCAAACAAGCGCCGGATCGAGTCCAAGTGCTCCACGCGGTACAAAAATCGAATAATAAAATCGATTCGTTATCTGCCCGGTCCGCACGGCAAGTGCATCAAGAGCACTG
This sequence comes from Macrostomum lignano, assembly GCA_002269645.1. NCBI lineage: Eukaryota > Metazoa > Platyhelminthes > Macrostomidae > Macrostomum > Macrostomum lignano. The sequence continues at coordinate 26,985 of NIVC01003850.1, forward strand.
TAGTCCGCTACGAACCGTGCGGGGGTGAGTTCGTGTTCTATGGACACCTTTTTTACATAGAAAAAAAACTGAGGATTGCTGATCGGCTTTGTGAATGGCTGGTGAATGGGCTTTCCAGGGGCTTTAGCACCAAGGGGCTTTAGCACCAAGGGGCTTTAGCACCAAGGGGCTTTAGCACCAGGGGCTTTAGCACCAAGGGGCTTTAGCACCAAGGGGCTTTAGCACCAAGGGGCTTTAGCACCAAGGGCTTTAGCACCAAGGGGCTTTAGCACCAAGGGCTTTAGCACCAAGGGCTTTAGCACCAAGGGCTTTAGCACCAAGGGGCTTTAGCACCAAGGGGCTTTAGCACCAAGGGGCTTTAGCACCAAGGGGCTTTAGCACCAAAGGGCGCCAGCACCAACGGGCGCCAGCACCAAGGGGCGCCAGCACCAAGGGCGCCAGCACCAAGGGGCGCCAGCACCAAAGGGCGCCAGCACCAAGGTGATAAGTTACGTTTTAAGTAGCTGCAATCAACCCATTCATTTGCAGCCTGTCCCAGCATAGCCAAGACCAAGCTGCAGCCGTGCAATTACTGCAAAGGCGTGCGAACAGGCAAGCGCACTATGCAATACGAGAGACCCACGGTAAGCACCGCTGCCTGCGTCGAGTCACTCGAGTCAGCAAGAAGTGTCCCTGCCCTCCCTCTGGCCAGCTGAAGGTTGTCAGCAGCAGCAAATGCGTGAAACACACCGAACTGGTCCGCGTCACCAAGGTGTTCAAAGCCGCCGAGAAGTGCACCAAGTGCAAGCGAATAACCCGACGACAAGTTGTAAAGAAAATTAGTGAGCTTATAATTATAACAATTTTGTTTTTTTAAGCATTAGATTAAGGCAGGGGTTGTAGCCTAGTTGTCAGAGCGTCAGACTCGCGACTTGAAGGTCGGGGGTTCGATTCCCGATCGCACTGGAACAGTTTGTGTCCTTGAGCAACTTAACTCTGCATTGCTTCAGTTCACCCAGCTGTAAAATGGGTGCCAGCATTAGCTGGGTAATTGAGGGTGTGCGGTGACCCCGCCGTTAGCAACCTGCAGATGTGCCGCGCATTAGCTGCGGCTGAGCTGTCGGTTGCATATGCGGCCCAATTAGCGAGGTTACAGAGATTGTCTCTCTCAGAGAGTCACTCTCACCATGTGTAATTTACCTTTTAATCTATCTACGCTTCTACCTTTTTAATCACAGAATGCTCGGGCAGACGAACCGTTCTCAAGAAGTGCACGTCGGGACGCAAGCATCGCAAGAAGCTGGTGTACACTAAGCAAGCGAGAAACTGCAAATGCATCTGGAAGCTGGCCAAGGAGCAGAACCTGCTCTGCTACTGCAGCAAGAAGCGCAGCGTGAAGCGTAGTTGCTCGAACGGCTATCGATTAAGAAAATAACTGGGTTGCGGCTCAAGAACAACAAATGCGTTCGTTGGGTGCGCCAAGTGAAACGGAAGATTAACTGCCCCAAGAGACGCCAAGCAAAGCTGATTTGCCAACGAAAGACGTGCAAAGCGACCAAGATTTCCAGCTATTACCAGCTCAGTGGATGCAAGTGCAGTAAAAAGTTGTTAAGCGGCTGGTTGGAAAATGCTGTGAGTTTGGCAAAGATATTTCTATTCTGTCTTGCTTTGTCGACTCGACCTGTTTTTTTGCCAGACGTATGCCAAATTTAGCTCTAACATTATACTTTCTACTCATCAGTAGACGAACTCTGACACAAAGTCTTCACTAAATAGAAAATGCGAAACGAAACGAAGTCGAAGCTAGTCTGTATCCTTGGAAATCCTGTGCACCAGCCGCCCAGGCTCGATTCCATGTGCAGTCGCATTAATTTGGGGCTAAATTGGAATCTCGGCTTGGCTCTGCTCGTGCAATTGAGGGCTTTGAGGGCCCACTCCCAAGGCACAGTGAAGTGTACATGCCTAACGATAAATAAAGTTATGGCCCCTGCGCATGACGGCGTACGTATCCGCGCGCTTGTGTGTGCCTGCTCAGGGGAGTCGGCAGAATTGGCAGTAATGCCTTTCACCGGTTGTGCAACAATGTCGCTCAAAGTTCTCCAGGCCTCCTGCCTCTTAAAATCTTTAATTTTCAGTTTTTAGTAGTCGTTTTTGAAAACTGCTTGAATTTTTCTTAGAAACAAAGAATTTTTCTTAGAAACATTGATTTTTTTTCTTAAAAACAACGAATTTTTCTTAGAAACATTGATTTTTTTCTTAGAAACAATGAATTTTTCTTAGAAACACTGATTTTTTCTTAAAAACAAAAAATTTTTTCACATTTTTAAAAGGTTGTCCGAAGGGCTACAAGAAAATTGTGCGAGTCGATCGCTACTGGAAGAAGCTGATCAAGGTGCAATACCTGCTTGAAGATCACAAGTGTCGCAAGAAGACAACCACCAGAAAGTACCGGGTTGCTTGTCCACCAGCTAAAAAGGAGGCTCGATGCGACAAGGTCACCGGTGCCAAGGTGTTCAAGAAAATCTGGTACGTCCTCAAAATGGCGACTGCGTCAAGAGGCGGTCGAAACGAGTGGCGAGACTGCGTGAGTTTCGATTTGCGCTTTTTGCTAGATTTTTGACACTTTAAATCGCATTCCTATCTATAAAGCTGGTGCCAGACAGTGTAAAATACTCATTTAGTAAATATTTTAAATATTTTTGGATGGTTTCATAGATAATGATCCTGTCTAACAGGTGATGATCCTGTCTAACAGGTGATGACCCTGTCTAACAGGTGATGATCCTGTCTAACAGGTGATGATTTGTCTAACAGGTGATGATCCTGTCTAACAGGTGATGATCCTCTCTAACAGGTGATGACCCTGTCTAACAGGTGATGATCCTGTCTAACAAGTGATGATCCTGTCTAACAGGTGATGATCCTGTCTAACAGATGATGACCCTGTCTAACAGGTGATGATCCTGTCTAACAGGTGATGACCCTGTCTAAGAGGCTATGATCCTGTCTAACAGATGATGACCCTGTCTAACAGTCTATGATCCTTCTAACAGGTGATGAACTTGTCTAACAGGTAATCACCATGTCTAACAGGCTATGATCATGTCTGATTGTCTGTATATCCCTGTCTGGAGCAAGTTATGTATTTTGTCTGTTTGTCTGTGCAATTTACAAGCTTTTCTGCAGACTAAACTGAATTAGAGTTCGAACTCACGCAGACTGCCTGCACGGTGTCTACCGACACGTCGGGCCCTGCCATCGCTCTGGCGGCAAAGGCGTCTCACGCTATCGCAAAGTCCGCTACGAATATTATCGCCGAAAGAAGGGCAGCTGCAGCTGCGAG
>NIVC01003851.1:0-43427 GCA_002269645.1 Macrostomum lignano
GGTCGACATCTGTGGGGTTGACATCTCCGACACCGAGTCCATTTCCCCAGTGCTGTCGTCCTCCTCAGAGGAGAAAATCATATCTCTTGTTAATCGAGAAGGCTGAAAAAAAGAGTTTCAGATTGTCCGTCATAAATATATTAAAGCTGTTGTCTTTCTAGACACAAATGTATTTATTAAATACAATTTGTTTACAAGAAACACAAGCATGGTCTTAACAAATATTTAATACTGAAGAAAATACTGATAAATAAATAGCACATCCAATGAATACAGAATGAATCCAATGAATACAGATCCACAAGTTCATTCCTAAAAACGTCATTAAATTCTAATTTCCAAGAAACACGGATCCGTTAAGTTCATTTTCTAAGAATGAAATCAATTAATTCCATTTCAAAAACAGAGATTAATAACTCATATCTAAGAAACGCTGATCAATAAATCGCATTTCTAAAGAAACGCAGATCAATAAATCGAAATGCAGATCAATAAATCGCATTTCTAAGAAACGCAGATCAATAAATCTCATTTCTAAGAAACGCTGATTAATAAATCTAATTTTTAAGGAACGCAGATTAATGAAATCATTTCTAAGAAACGCAGATCAATAAATATCATTTCTAAGAAACGCAGAAATAGATTAATAATCTAATTTTAAGAAACGCAGATCGATAAATCGCATTTCTAAGAAACGCAGATTAATAAATATAATTTCTAAGAAATGCAGATAAAAACTTATTTCTAAGAAACGCAGATCAATAAATCGCATTTCTAAGAAACGCAGATCGATAAATCTCATTTCTAAGAAACGCAGATGAATAAATCTCTTTTCTAAGAAACGCAGATCAATAAATCTCATTTCTAAGAAACGCAGATCAATAAATCTCATTTCTAAGAAACGCAGATCAATAAATCTTATTTCTAGAAACGCAGATCTATAAATCTCATTTCTAAGAAACGCAGATCTATAAATCTCATTTCTAAGAAATGCAGATCAATAATCGCATTTCTAAGAAACGCAAATCTATAAATCTCATTTCTAAGAAACGCAGATAGAAACGCAGATCAATAAATCTCATTTCTAAAAAATGCAGATCAATAAATCGCATTTCAAGAAACGCAGATCTATAAATCTCATTTCTAAGGAACGCAGATTAATAAATCTCTTTTCGAAGAAACAAAGAACTAAAACTCCCTAAAGTTCAAATTTTTGAATTTTTAAATTAAAAAAAACCAAAGGGAACTCACCCTAACCCGCTGCCGTTTAGTACCCGCTTTCACAGTGGCGGATGTCGTCGAGCAAGTCGAAGCTCTTGACGACAAACGCGGCGGCGGCGGGCGGCGGCAACTGGAGCTGCTCGATTTTATCCTGGAGCTTAGCGTTATCCAAATGAAGGCTGGCCACCTTAGCCATCTCGGCCTCCAACTCCCGTTGGGCCTTGGCTCGTTCGGCCAGCCTGTTATTCTCGGCCGCTTCAAGATTTCGCCGACTTTCAAGCCGGCGCTCTTCTAATTTGCGCCTATACGCGTCCTTCTCATCCTCCAGGTCGCGTTTGAGCACTTCTAAACGGCCCTGCAAGTCCGCTACGTTGCGTCTCGCAACCTCAGCTTCTGCCTCGGCAGCGGTTGCACGGTTCTCGACTATGAAGAGTGAGTTGGAGTTGTTGAGTCTTAATTATTGCGTCTAAGATTGAGGGGGGGGGGGTCGCCACACACACCCTCAATTACCTCCAGCGAATGCTGGCAACCCATTTTACAGCTGGGTGAACTGAAGCAATGCAGAGTTAAGCTGCTCAAGGACACAAATTGTTCCAAGTGGAATCGAACCCCGACCTTCAGGTCGTCAGTCCGACGCTCTAATCACTAGGCTACAAACCCCGGTGCCAGCAGCTTAGGCTCGATTTCAAGTGCAGTCACATTAATTTTTGGGCTTAAAATCGGAATCTCGGCTTGGCTCTGCTCGTGCAATTAACGCCCAGCTTGATGGCCAACCCTCAGGCACAAATCAAGGCTATGAAATGTACATAATAAGACTCACAGCCTGGATGAGCTGGCTAGTTTCTTTCGAACGTTGAGCTAACTGCTCTTTCAGCTCATTAATCTGATTTTGTTTGGCTTGAATAGTATCTGTATCCGCTGATAGTTGCTCTTGGAGCTGTAATAAAATAATTTAGTTTTCGTATGTTTTTACTTACAGTAGACAAAATGCGAACTAGTCTACAAATTTAGTTGTGATTTTTTTATTTACCAACGTTATCCTTTCTTCAGAGTCCGTATTGTTCACGGAGAGGCGCTGCTTTAAATCAATCAGTAACTGATCTTTTTCAATAGATGCAACTGATTCAAGCTCCAGTTGTTGCTCCAGCTGTTGAGATCAAAGCATGGACTATTATAGAGCTTAGGAGAAACAGTACAAAAAATGCTTACTGGCTGTTTGTACAGGGATGGGACTAGCTGTTTGTACAAGGGTGGGACTAGCTGTTTGTACAGGGTTGGGACTAGCCGTTTGTACAGGGGTGGGACTAGCTGTTTGTACAGGGATGGGACTAGCTGTTTGTACAGGGGTGGGACTAGCTGTTTGTACAGGGTTGGGACTAGCTGTTTGTACAGGGGTGGGACTAGCTGTTTGTACAGAGGTGAGACTAGCTGTGTGGTACAGAGGTGGGACTAGCTGTTTGTACAGGGATGGGACTAGCTGTGTGGTACAGAGGTGGGACTAGCTGTTTGTACAGGGATGGGACTAGCTGTTTGTACAGGGATGGGACTAGCTGTGTGGTACAGAGGTGGGACTAGCTGTTTGTACAGGGATGGGACTAGCTGTGTGGTACAGGGGTGGGACTAGCTGTGTGGTACAGGGGTGGGACTAGCTGTGTGATACAGGGGTGGGACTAGCTGTTTGTACAGGGTTGGGACTAGCTGTTTGTACAGGGGTGGGACTAGCTGTTTGTACAGAGGTGAGACTAGCTGTGGTACAGGGATGGGACTAGCTGTGTGGTACAGGGGTGGGACTAGCTGTGTGGTACAGGGGTGGGACTAGCTGTGTGGTACAGGGGTGGGACTAGCTGTTTGTACAGGGATGGGACTAGCTGTGTGGTACAGGGGTGGGACTAGCTGTGTGGTACAGGGGTGGGACTAGCTGTGTGGTACAGGGCTGGGACTAGCTGTGTGGTACAGGGCTGGACTAGCTGTGTGATACAGGGGTGGGACTAGCTGTGTGGTACAGGGGTGGGACTAGCTGTGTGGTACAGGGGTGGGACTAGCTGTGTGATACAGGGGTGGGACTAGCTGTGTGGTACAGGGGTGGGACTAGCTGTGTGGTACAGGGGTGGGACTAGCTGTGTGGTACAGGGGTGGGACTAGCTGTGTGGTACAGGGGTGGGACTAGCTGTGTGGTACAGGGGTGGGACTAGCTGTGTGGTACAGGGGTGGGACTACAGAGCACTCACCGAATGAATTTTCTCAGCATTTTCGGCTTCTTTGTTTGCAATTTGCTGCCGCAGTTCATTCAGCTCAGTTTCCTTTGCATCGAGCTTGACTTGCCCAGCAACTAGCTCATCTCGGAGCTAGAATTGTGGAAATATATGCGAATAAATTTAATAAGTTTAACAAGTATAAATTAAACATGGGATTTCATTTCTGCTAAGAGCGAACCTGCAAAAATTACAAAAAAACATAAATTCTATAAACAGAAGATAGCGAGCGGAAACGAAATCATAAATCATTTTTCCGGAACAAGCATGTACAAGCCTACTAAGACAAGTTAAATGAAAGTCAGACAGAAAAGAAACTAGGATGGACAGGCCAAAACAAAAATACAGTCATTTAAAAAAAATGTACTAAAACAGAAAAGGCCGATACAGACAGACAGACAGACAGACAGACAGACAGACAGACAGACAGACAGACAGACAGAAAGAAGACGAAGACGCTCGAGTTAGTTAATACGAGCTATTATCAGACTTTTTTGGGATAAGTTACCATATGTTCCCAGATGTGACACACTGTTTCCCATATGTGACACCATGTTCCCATATCGGACACCCTGTTCCCATCTGACACCATGTTCCCATATCGGACACCCTGTTCCCATATGTGACACCCTGTTCCCATATCGGACACTCTGTTTCCCATCTGACACCCTGTTTCCCATCTGACACCCTGTTTCCCATCTAACACCGTTTCCCATCTGACACCCTGTTACCCATCTGACACCCTGTTTCCCATCTGACACCCCGTTTCCCATCTAACACCGTTTCCCATCTGACACCCTGTTTCCCATCTGACACCCTGTTTTTCATCTGACACCCTGTTTCCCATCTGACACCCTGTTTCCCATCTGACACCCTGTTTTTCATCAGACACCCTGTTTCCCATCTGACACTTTGTTTAACATCTGACACCCTGTCTCCCATCTGACACCCTGTTTAACATCTGACACCCTGTCTCCCATCTGACACCCTGTTCCGATATCTGACACCCTGTTCCGATATCTGACACACTGTTTCGCATCTGACACCCTGTTTCGCATCTGACACCCTGTTTCCCATCTGACACCCTGTTTCCCATCTGACACCCTGTTTCCATATCTGACACCCTGTTTAACATCTGACACCCTGTTTCCCATCTGACACCCTGTTCCCATATCTGACACCAGATCCTATATCTGACACCTTTTTTTATCTGACACCCTGTCTCCCATCTGACACCCTGTCTCCCATCTGACACACTGTCTGCATATCTGACACCCTGTCTCCCATCTGACACCCCGTCTAAAGCTCATTTTCTTAAGCTCACCTGCTTAAGCTGATTCTCAGCTTCAGACTCAGCTTCATCCAGCCGACGCCGAAGCTCCAGCAGCTGCTCATCCTTTGCTGAGGACTCCGCCGAAATGGACTCCAACTTCGCTTCAGACTGGCGGAGCTTCTCAACCTTCAATGAAAAACAATAGGTTGATAAAAAATAAGAGACGAGTCCCAACTCCCACACGCTTGCTTACCGTCTCATTCAGTTCGATAGAGAGCTTATCACTGTCACGTGACTTTTCTGCCAATTGCGACTGGAGTTGGGCTAGCTGCTGATTTAGCTGAAATGAATGTTCAAAATGGCTCAATTATTTTACTGAGGCTAATAATATATTTGTAATACTTTAATAGCACTAATTTGCTAACCACTTCTATTCGCTTATCAAGTTTTCGTATTTGGTAATTTTTCAGGTTTCTTGAAAATCCTCCTTTTTGGCAATTTTTCGGGTGTGTTGAAAATCCTTATATTTCGGCAAATTTTGGGGTCTGTTGAAAATCCACCTATTTCGGCAATTTTTCGGGTTTGTTAAAATCCTCAGATTTGCAGCAATTTTTCGGGTTTGTTAAAATTCTCAGATTTGCAGCAATTTTTCGGGTTTGTTAAAATCCTCAGATTTGCAGCAATTTTTCGGGTTTGTTAAAATCCTCAGATTTGCAGCAATTTTTTGTGTTTGTTGAAAATCCTCAGAGTTCAGCAATTTTTCGGGTTTCTTGAAAATCCTAAGATTTCAGCAATTTTTCGGGTTTCCCGAAAATCCTCAGAGTTCAGCAATTTTTCAGGTTTGTTTAGGATACTTACATTTCGGAAACTTTTCTGAATCGTTGAAAATCCTCATTGGTAATTTTCAGGTTTTTTTAATTTTTTAATATTTCATATGTCTCACCCTGTTTCCCATCTGACACCATGATCCCACATCTGACACCCTGTTCCCATATCTGACACCTGATCCCACATCTGACACCCTGTTTCTCATCTGACACCCTGTTTCCCATCTGACACCCTGTTTTCATATCTGACACCAGATCCTATATCTGACACCCTGTACCCATATCTGACACCTGATCCAATATCAGACACCTGATCCCACATCTGACACCATGATCCCATATCTGACACCCTGTTCCCATATCTGACACCTGATCCCACATCTGACACCCTGTTCCCATATCTGACACCTGATCCCACATCTGACACCCTGTTTCCCATCTGACACCATGATCCCACATCTGACACCCTGTTTCCCATCTGACACCATGATCCCACATCTGACACCCTGTTTCCCATCTGACACCATGATCCCACATCTGACACCCTGTTTCCCATCTGACACCATGATCCCACATCTGACACCCTGTTTCCCATCTGACACCATGATCCCACATCTGACACCCTGTTTCCCATCTGACACCATGATCCCACATCTGACACCCTGTTTCCCATCTGACCCCATGATCCCACATCTGACACCCTGTTTCCCATCTGACACCATGATCCCACATCTGACACCCTGTTTTTCATCTGACACCATGATCCCACATCTGACACCCTGTTTCCCATCTGACACCATGATCCCACATCTGACACCCTGTTTCCCATCTGACACCCTGTCTCCCATCTGACACCCTGTTTCCCATCTGACACCATGATCCCACATCTGACACCCTGTTTCCCATCTGACACCATGATCCCACATCTGACACCCTGTTTCCCATCTGACACCATGATCCCACATCTGACACCCTGTTTCCCATCTGACACCATGATCCCACATCTGACACCCTGTTTCCCATCTGACACCATGATCCCACATCTGACACCCTGTTCCCATATCTGACACCTGATCCAATATCAGACACCTGATCCCACATCTGACACCTGATCCCACATCTGACACCCTGTTCCCATATCTGACACCTGATCCCACATCTGACACCCTGTTTCTCATCTGACACCCTGTTTCCCATCTGACACCCTGTTCTTTTATCTGACACCCTGTTCCTTTATCTGACACCCTGTTTTCCATCTGACACCCTGTCTCCCATCTGACACCCTGTTTCCCATCTGACACCTGATCCCATATCTGACAGCCTGTTTCTCATCTGACACCCTGTTTCCCATCTGACACCCTGTTCCTTTATCTGACACCCTGTTCCTTTATCTGACACCCTGTTTCCCATCTGACACCCTGTTCCTTTATCTGACACCCTGTTTTCCATCTGACACCATGATCCCATATCTGACACCCTGTTCCCATATCTGACACCTGATCCCAAATCTGACACCCTGTTTCTCATCTGACACCCTGTTTCCCATCTGACACCCTGTTCTTTTATCTGACACCCTGTTCCTTTATCTGACACCCTGTTTTCCATCTGACACCCTGTCTCCCATCTGACACCCTGTTTCCCATCTGACACCTGATCCCATATCTGACAGCCTGTTTCTCATCTGACACCCTGTTTCCCATCTGACACCCTGTTCCTTTATCTGACACCCTGTTTCCCATCTGACACCCTGTTCCTTTATCTGACACCCTGTTCCTTTATCTGACACCCTGTTTTCCATCTGACACCCTGTTTTCCATCTGACACCCTGTCTCCCATCTGACACCCTGTTTCCCATCTGACACCTGATCCCATATCTGACAGCCTGTTTCTCATCTGACACCCTGTTTCCCATCTGACACCCTGTTCCTTTATCTGACACCCTGTTTCCCATCTGACACCCTGTTCCTTTATCTGACACCCTGTTCCTTTATCTGACACCCTGTTTTCCATCTGACACCCTGTCTCCCATCTGACACCCTGTTTCCCATCTGACACCTGATCCCATATCTGACAGCCTGTTCTCACATCTGACACCTGATCCCATATCTGACACCATGATCCCAAATCTGACACCTGATACCATATCTGACACCTGATCCTATATCTGACACCAGTTCCCATATCTGACACCCTGTTCCCATATCTGACACCTGATCCCACATCTGACACCCTGTTTAACATCTGACACCCTGTCTCCCATCTGACACCCTGTTTCCCATCTGACACCCTGTTTAACATCTGACACCCTGTTTAACATCTGACACCCTGTCTCCTATCTGACACCCTGTTCCCATATCTGACACCTGATCTTATATCTGACACCCTGTTCCTTTATCTGACACTCTGTTTTCCATCTGACACCCTGCCTAAAGCTCATTATCTTAAACTCACCTGCTTAAGCTGATCCTCAGCTTCCGACTCAGCTTCATCCAGCCGACGCTGAAGCTCCAGCAGCTGCTCATCCTTTGCTGAGGACTCCGCCGAAATGGACTCCAACTTCGCTTCAGACTGGCGGAGCTTCTCAACCTTCAATGAAAAACAATAAGTTGATAAAAAATAAGAGAAGAGCCCCAACTCCCACACGCTTGCTTACCGTCTCATTCAGTTCGATAGAGAGCTTATCACTGTCACGTGACTTTTCTGCCAATTGCGACTGGAGTTGGGCTAGCTGCTGATTTAGCTGAAATGAATGTTCAAAATTGCATCTGCATCTGACACCCTGTTCCCACATCTGACACCTGATCCTATATCTGACACCTGATCCCATATCTGACAGCCTGTTCCCACATCTGACACCTGATCCCATATCTGACACCATGATCCCAAATCTGACACCTGATACCATATCTGACACCTGATCCTATATCTGACACCTGATCCAATACCTGACACCATGATCCTATATCTGACACCTGATCCCATATCTGACACCCTGTTCCGATATCTGACACACTGTTTCGCATCTGACACCCTGTTTCCCATCTGACACCCTGTTTAACATCTGACACCCTGTTTAACATCTGACACCCTGTTTAACATCTGGCACCCTGTTTAACATCAGACACCCTGTTTAACATCTGACACCCTGTTTAACATCTGACACCCTGTTCCCATATCTGACACCTGATCTTATATCTGACACCCTGTTTCCCATTTGACACCCTGTTCCCATATCTGACACCCTGTCTCCCATCTGACACCCTGTTTCCCATCTGACACCCTGTTTCCCATCTGACACCCTGTTTCCCATCTGACACCCTGTTCCCATATCTGACACCAGATCCTATATCTGACACCTTTTTTATCTGACACCCTGTCTGCATATCTGACACACTGTCTCCCATCTGACACCCCGTCTAAAGCTCATTTTCTTAAGCTCACCTGCTTAAGCTGATTCTCAGCTTCAGACTCAGCTTCATCCAGCCGACGCCGAAGCTCCAGCAGCTGCTCATCCTTTGCTGAGGACTCCGCCGAAATGGACTCCAACTTCGCTTCAGACTGGCGGAGCTTCTCAACCTTCAATGAAAAACAATAAGTTGATAAAAAATAAGAGACGAGTCCCAACTCCCACACGCTTGCTTACCGTCTCATTCAGTTCGATAGAGAGCTTATCACTGTCACGTGACTTTTCTGCCAATTGCGACTGGAGTTGGGCTAGCTGCTGATTTAGCTGAAATGAATGTTCAAAATTGCATCTGACACCCTGTTTTCCATCTGACACCCTGTTCCCATATTTGACACCAGATCCTATATCTGACACCTTTTTTTATCTGACACCCTGTCTCCCATCTGACACACTGTCTGAATATCTGACACCCTGTTTTCCATCTGACACCCTGTTTTCCATCTGACACCCTGCCTAAAGCTAATTTTCTTCAACTCACCTGCTTAAGCTGATTCTCAGCTTCCGACTCAGCTTCATCCAGCCGTCGCTGAAGCTCCAGCAGCTGCTCATCCTTTGCTGAGGACTCCGCCGAAATGGACTCCAACTTCGCTTCAGACTGGCGGAGCTTCTCAACCTTCAATGAAAAACAATAAGTTGATAAAAAATAAGAGAAGAGCCCCAACTCCCACACGCTTGCTTACCGTCTCATTCAGTTCGATAGAGAGCTTATCACTGTCACGTGACTTTTCTGCCAATTGCGACTGGAGTTGGGCTAGCTGCTGATTTAGCTGAAATGAATGTTCAAAATTGCATCTGCATCTGACACCCTGTTCCCACATCTGACACCTGATCCTATATCTGACACCTGATCCCATATCTGACAGCCTGTTCCCACATCTGACACCTGATCCCATATCTGACACCATGATCCCAAATCTGACACCTGATACCATATCTGACACCTGATCCAATACCTGACACCATGATCCTATATCTGACACCTGATCCCATATCTGACACCCTGTTCCGATATCTGACACACTGTTTCGCATCTGACACCCTGTTTCCCATCTGACACCCTGTTTAACATCTGACACCCTGTTTAACATCTGACACCCTGTTTAACATCTGACACCCTGTTTAACATCTGACACCCTGTTTAACATCTGACACCCTGTCTCCCTTCTGACACCCTGTTTAACATCTGACACCCTGTTTAACATCTGACACCCTGTTTAACATCTGACACCCTGTTTAACATCTGACACCCTGTTTAACATCTGACACCCTGTCTCCCATCTGACACCCTGTTCCCATATCTGACACCTGATCTTATATCTGACACCCTGTTTCCTATTTGACACCCTGTTCCCATATCTGACACCCTGTCTCCCATCTGACACCCTGTCTAAAGCTCATTTTCTTAAACTCACCTGCTTAAGCTGATTCTCAGCTTCCGACTCAGCTTCATCCAGCCGACGCTGAAGCTCCAGCAGCTGCTCATCCTTTGCTGAGGACTCCGCCGAAATGGACTCCAACTTCGCTTCAGACTGGCGGAGCTTCTCAACCTTCAATGAAAAACAATAAGTTGATAAAAAATAAGAGAAGAGCCCCAACTCCCACACGCTTGCTCACCGTCTCATTCAGTTCGATAGAGAGCTTATCACTGTCACGTGACTTTTCTGCCAATTGCGACTGGAGTTGGGCTAGCTGCTGATTTAGCTGAAATGAATGTTCAAAATGGCTCAATTATTTTACTGAGGCTAATAATATATTTGTAATACTTCAATAGCACTAATTTGCTAACCACTTCTATTCGCTTATCAAGTTTTCGTATTTGGCAATTTGTCGGTTCTGTTGAAAATCCTTAAATTTTCGGCTAATTTTCGGGTTTTTTGAAAATCCTTATATTTCAGCAATTTTCAGGTTTGCTAAAAATATCAACTAATGGGTGTTGCCTAGAGTTTCTGTATATAAATCATTTTATTGATCAGTAATTGAAAAAATGAGCTCACTAAATCTGATGATTTGCTAGAGGCATCAACTCCGCTCTGAGAAGATTCCAGCTGGTCTTTCAGCTCCAGCAGCTGTTGATTGAGCTGAAGCAGGCGTTCAGAGACGAAAAAGCATTTTACTTGAGCCTAATGTTAGTAATGAAAGTTAAGCATCTGGGAGGCTGGTGGCCCAGCAACTGGGGATCTGGGAGGCTGGTGGCCCAGCAACTGGGGATCTGGGAGGCTGGCCCAGCAACTGAGGATCTGGGAGGCTAGTGGCCCAGCAACTGGGGATCTGGGAGGCTGGTGGCCCAGCAACTGGGGATCTGGGAGGCTGGTGGCCCAGCAACTGGGGATCTGGGAGGCTGGCCCAGCAACTGAGGATCTGGGAGGCTGATGGCCCAGCAACTGAGGATCTGGGAGGCTGTTGGCCCAGCAACTGGGGATCTGGGAGGCTGGTGGCCCAGCAACTGGGGATCTGGGAGGCTGTTGGCCCAGCAATTGAGGATCTGGGAGGCTGGTGGCCCTGCAACTGGGGATCTGGGAGGCTGGCCCAGCAACTGAGGATCTGGGAGGCTGGTGGCCCAGCAACTGGGGATCTGGGAGGCTGGTGGCCCAGCAACTGGGGATCTGGGAGGCTGTTGGCCCAGCAATTGAGGATCTGGGAGGCTGGTGGCCCTGCAACTGAGGATCTGGGAGGCTGGTAGCCCAGCAATTGAGGATCTGGGAGGCTGTTGGCCCAGCAATTGAGGATCTGGGAGGCTGGTAGCCCAGCAACTGAGGATCTGGGAGGCTGGTAGCCCAGCAATTGAGGATCTGGGAGGCTGTTGGCCCAGCAATTGAGGATCTGGGAGGCTGGCCCAGCAACTGAGGATCTGGGAGGCTGGCCCAGCAACTGAGGATCTGGGAGGCTGGCCCAGCAACTGAGGATCTGGGAGGCTGTTGGCCCAGCAACTGAGGATCTGGGAGGCTGGTGGTCCAGCAACTGAGGATCTGGGAGGCTGGTGGCCCAGCAACTGAGGATCTGGGAGGCTGGCCCAGCAACTGAGGATCTGGGAGGCTGGTGGTCCAGCAACTGGGGATCTGGGAGGCTGGCAGCAGCCAAAGCCCTATAATACTGCCATAAGTAGTATATCGTTAGTATAAGTATCATACCTGCTGCAACTGGGCCTCAGCCTGCGAGCTAATTCGTAGAACTTGCTCATTCATCTCTTCTAGTTTGGCGTCCTTAGCCTTGGAATCGGCCATTTCTTCGCGGAGTTTCTGGACGAGCTGGCAAATGATTAAAGAATAGAAATTTGAAACGGAGATTCTTCAAAGAAGAAAGCGTATTCTTCTTTAACAAACTATTGCTTATTGGACTAGATCACCCTTTCTACATCTCTTCCACGAGTCTTAATTATGTATTAAGCATTTAGCTACGGTATCTACCCAATTCTATCTCCCAGCCACTGAGCACTTCTCATGAACATCGTCAATGCATAAGAATATTAATACGAAAACCAAATATCTAAGCAACACGGTAGTGATCACTCACGCATTCAACTCTTTCCTCTAGATCAACATCAGCCTTAGCAGCCTCTTTCAAATGCTCGTTAGCCATTTGGCAGCAGCTTTGATCGGATTCAATGTTCTTAGCAGTATAAGCTTCATTGTCTATGGCATCGGCAGATTTAGCAGCGGGCTCTGATCCTTGTTCGGCATGCCCGAGGGCTTCGATGCGACTCCTTAACTGGCTGATGGTTTCCGCCTGGGTGCAAGTGGTGCATTTTCAGAGAGAGTCATTCATATGCTTTGACTGTTCCTCGTGTCTACCTTCTCCTCCTCTCCCATCTCCGCTCTCCCCTCTACCATCTCCTATCTCCCTTCTCCCATCTCATATCTCCCTTCTCCTATCTCCCTTCTCCCCTCTCCTATCTCCCTTCTCTCCTCTCCTATCTTCCTTCTCCCATCTCATATCTCCCTTCGCCCCAAACCGCTCTCGCATTTCCCTTCTATATCCCCCGTATCGACTCTCTCCTCTCCTATCTCCCTATCTGGTCTCTGCATCTGTGTATCTACCATCTAATCTCACACTCAATCTCCAATTCAACTCTATTCTCAAGCCAGTTCCCCTCACCTGCTCCTCAACAGTCAGCCGTGCAGTCTTCAACTCCTCAGCCAGCAATTCTCGCTCCATCCTGAGTCCATCCAGCATCTCCTGTGAGCAGGCCAGCGTGGCAGTCATGGCGCCTACCTGTCGCTCTCGGTTCTCCTGCTCTTCAACCAGTTCAGCCTCCAGCTCGTGAACCAGAAACGAGTCGTTCTTAAGCAGAGTGGCCCGCATTGCAGACCGGTGCTGATTGGTGGGCGGAGGCGGGTGCGACCTGGCCAGGCTGCTGATATCTGCAGACTCCGCTAGCCGCCTGTGCATATCGCCGATTCTCCTGACTCGAATGTTTACTTCGGCTTCGATGGCCTCTTTAGTGGAGACGCTCTGAGCAGCGGCCAGCTCCATCTCCAATTTCTCAACTTTATTATTCAAATTTTCCAACTGCTCATCTTGCTGCTCAGCCTCCGACCTGGCCTCGCCAAGTTGCTCTTCTAATCTATCGATTTTTGCTTGCAGTTCGGCCAGCTTGCGTTTGTGAGCCTCAACCATGCGCTTCTTCAGGTTGTCGCTGATCCGCTGGGAAGTGTCCAGGTACTCGCGCAGGCGGGTGTCGTGGCGCTCCTGCAAGGGTCAATGGGGAATGGTTTAGTAGTTATAAATCAATGTCAGAGGCAAATTTTAAGAATTCAATCGCTAGACTCTAGGAAAAGGAATAGAAATGGCAGATTTTAACCACGAAATGGCAGATTTAACTACAAAATGGCAGATTTAACTACAAAATGGCAGATTTAACTACAAAATGGCAGATTTTGAATCTACAAAATGGCAGATTTAACTACAAAATGGCAGATTTTGAATCTACAAAATGGCAGATTTAACTACAAAATGGCAGATTTTGAATCTACAAAATGGCAGATTTTGAATCTACAAAATGGCAGATTTTGAATCTACAAAATGGCAGATTTAACTACAAAATGGCAGATTTAACTACAAAATGGCAGATTTTAGCTACAAAAATGGCAGATTCTGAATCTACAAAATGGCAGATTCTGAATCTACAAAATGGCAGATACTGAAACTACAAAACGGCAGATTCTGAAACTACAAAATGGCAGATTCTGAAACTACAAAATGGCAGATTCTGAAACTACAAAATGGCAGATTCTGAAACTACAAAATGGCAGATTCTGAAACTACAAAATGGCAGATTCTGAAACTACAAAATGGCAGATTCTGAAACTACAAAATGGCAGATTCTGAAACTACAAAATGGCAGATTCTGAAACTACAAAATGGCAGATTCTGAAACTACAAAATGGCAGATTCTGAATCTACAAAATGGCAGATACTGAAACTACAAAATGGCAGATTCTGAAACTACAAAATGGCAGATTCTGAAACTACAAAATGGCAGATTTTGAAACTACAAAATAATTGAAGAATCTTGGAATAGCATTGCTCAGTTATATCACAACGTACCTCTTGCAGCTCCTTCTGCTCCTGAAGCTGCTGCTCAAATCGCTCCTCCACCTCGCTCATCAGCCGGTCCCGTTCGGCAATGAGCTCGCGTCTAATGCGCATCTCCCGCTCCTCCATCTCCTCCTCTTGCTGCTGCACAGTTTGGCGCAGGTCTCCAATGAGCTTCAGCATCTCCTGCAGTAGTTTTAGGATTGGATTATCGTTTAATTTAGATATTGAAGTCACTAGATCTATTTATTGAAGCCTCTACATTAATCCAGCTATCTAGACGAGAAATCGATAGTTTATCTAGCCGGTTTTTTGAAAACAGATAGAAATGCTTCAGGTCTCACTCTTAGATCTCAGAAATCACCCTTCGATACCCTTCAGGCCTCACCGTTAGATATCTTTCAGGCCTCACCCTTGGATATCCTTCAGGTCTCACTCTTAGATATCCTTCAGCCCTACTCTTAAATTCATCCGCACTACACTATTGAAAAGAGCATCATTTAAAGGAGTGCAAACCCACACCTCAAGCACTGCAACTCGCTCATTCCTTACCTCCTTACTACACTGGGCAATGTCGGCCATTTCGAATTCATTCGCATCAACGTAGGTCACTTCGTACTGCTGCTCATCCTCGCCATCGGAGTCTTCTTGATGGTCGCCGATCTCGTCTACTATTGGCTCAATTGGCTCAATTGGCTTAATCTCCTCCTGTTCATCTTTCTTAGCAACCGTCGTCATAGCAGCCGCAGTAACAACTGTAGCTGTCATAGTTTTAGTCTGATAGACTGGCACAATAATAGTAGAATTATTATGACTGCTACTCTTAGCAGTAGCTGTAGTAACCGTAGTAGAAGTCTTATTACTATTAGTAGTAGTAGTAGCCGTAACCTTCCTAATTCCAATGCCGGGAGAGGCGGCATTCGGAGCGGCCAAGTGAAGCCGGTGCGGGGTCGGCGCCGTCACGGTGATGTTGCTGGCTAGCGCGCTGAATCTCAATACGTTTAAAGTGTCATCAAACAGACTGGCGCACCTGCTGATATTCACAATCATAGTGGCCCTGCCGCTGCCGCTGAAGTACGGCTGTATCAACTGGGTGAGTTTGGACTCGCGGAACGGCACCAGCCTGGCTGATTTCGGATTCTGCTGATTGTGCTGAAGTGTTTCAATGCACCTGCGCAGAGTCAGCAGGCTGCTGTTGATGCTGCAGGCCTCGCGAGCGCGGTCGTTTGCGCCGATGTTGGCGCCGTATCGGGCTGTGCGCTGGCTCTCTGAACCGGCCAGGTCGCAGAATGTTAAACTGGACACCTGTTGTTTCCAATGCGTGTTTATGCTGGGCTGTATAATAAACTCTCCGGAATATCTTCATCGGAATTCCCCAGATAAATACAAATTCAGAATCCTACTTACTGACTGAATTCCCCAGACTCTCTATGTGAATTCTCCAGACTCTCTATGTGAATTCCCCAGACTCTCTATGTGAATTCCCCAGACTCTCTATGTGAATTCCCCAGACTCTCTATGTGAATTCCCCAGACTCTCTATGTGAATTCCCCAGACTCTCTATCTGAATTCCCCAGACTCTCTAACTGAATTCCCCAGACTCTCTAACTGAATTCCCCAGACTCTCTATCTGAATTCCCCAGACTCTCTAACTGAATTCCCCAGACTCTCTAACTGAATTCCCCAGACTCTATCTGAATTCCCCAGACTCTCTATCTGAATTCCCCAGACTCTCTATCTGAATTCCCCAGATTCTCTATCTGAATTCCTCAGACTCTCCATATGAATTACCCATGCTCCCTATCTGAATTCCCCAGACTCCCTATCAGAATTCCCAAGACTCTTTATCTGAATTCCCAAGACCCTCTATCTGAATTCCGCAGACTATCTGAATTCCCTAGACTATCTGAATTCCCTAGTAGACTATCTGAATTGCACAACATCTCTATCTGAATTCCCCAGACTATCTGAAATCCCCAGACTCTCTACCTGAATTCCCTCGAAAAATGAATCTGAATTCTCTAGAATCCATCTAAATTCCCCCAAAATCCATCTGAATTCCCTAGACTCTCTATCTGAATTCCCCAGAGCCCCTTACCAATCCAAAATTAGGCGCCTCCTTATCCAAGCAGGTGACCAGGCGAACAGCGAACAGCGAGTGACTCCTGGAGGACTGCTGATTCAGAACGGTAGCGGCCACGCTCTGGTTCTGTTTGCCCAGCAACACGAGCCTGCAGGCGTCCTGAGCGCTGCACACAGGCAGGCAGCGCAGGCCTTTGATATAAAATTTGCCTGTCTTGTCCCAACGAACATCCAGAGCAGTCCGGCTCGGCTTCCGGCCGCGTTGAACAATCGGCTCCAGCAGGTCGTACACGACTTCGTTGTAGATCTCGGCGTACGAAACCCAGACGCAGAAGCGCTTCTGCGATGACGGAACTGACGAAGCATCGCCAATCACTTCGCTGTCTGATTCGCAGGTTGTCGAAGAATCGACAGCAGCGTCCGATGACAGGCGGGAATCGAAAATCACTGAATCGCGGGAATTGTTGCACCTGCAGTGGTTTTGCGATGGGGATGCGAGAAAGGATTTATATAAGTTGGCTAGGAATTCGATTTAAGATTATTCAGATGGGAGATTTTCCCTGAAAATGGGATATTCTTCAGGAGATGGGAGATTTTAATTAAGAATGGGATTTTTTCAAATGAGAGATTTTTCCCTAAAAACGGGATTTTTTCAGAAGATGGGAAATTTTCCCGTAAAATGGGAGATTCTTCAGAATATGGGACATTTTTCCTTTAAAATGGGATATTTTTCAGAAGATGGGAGATTTTTTCCCTGAAAATGGGATATTATTTTGAAGATGAGATTTTTCCCTGAAAATGGGATTATTTTCAGAAGACAGGAGATTTTTCCCTAAAAACGGGCGTTTTTTAAAGATGTAATTTTCCCTAAAATGGGATGTTCTTAAAATGGGAGATTTTCCCTGAAAATGGGATATTCCTAAAATGGGAGATTTTTTCCAAAAAATGGGACATTCTTTAAATGGGAGATTTTATTCGAAAATGGGATTTTCATCAGGATATTGGAGACTTTTCCCGAAAAATGGGAAACTCGTTACAATATAGGAGATTTTCTGGTAAAAATAGGATATGATGGGAGATTTTTCCCTAAAAATGGGATCCTCTTCAGAAGATAGCAGATTTTTCTCTGAAATTGGGAGATTCTTCAGAGGAGCTTCTTTCCCTATTGAAAGGGAAATTCAATAGTTGTAATTAATAAACTGCTGCAAGTATACCAACTACAAATAGAAACAACCTACCAGGCGGTTGCCACAGCCTCTCCAGCCTCATAGGACTGCAGTAGGGCTTTGGTTTTCTTAAACGCAGCTTCAGCATCTCCTCTGGACAGCTGGACAGCTTGGCTAAAACTGTCCGGACGGAATAAACAGCCAGGCTGAGCAGGCGTTGACAACAGGCGGTCGCCAATGTTGTCGAACAGAGATTTCAGGGCGCGCGGCAGAATGCCGGGTTGGTCGCCGCTGCCCTGCAAAAATGATACGATTAATTTTCTGATTACGCGCTCTGATGTGCCCCGATGAAAATGGTACCTGTGCCAAAAAGCATCCCAGAGTCACTTGCGTCGCCTTGTTGTAGGTAGGTAATACAGGTAAAATGTAAAAATAAGTGACCCAAGACTCTGAAACGACCCGGGGCGATTCTACAAATATATCGACTCTGGAGCAAAATATTAGTATCTGAGGAAGTATCTCCCCTCTCTCCTATCTACCTCTCTCTTATCTACCTCTCTTCTATCTACCTCTCTCCTATCTACCTCTGTCCTATCTACCTCTATCTACCTCTCTTCTATCTATCTATCTATCTATTACGTCTACTTATCTACGTCTACTACTCTATTTCTCTCCTATCTACCTCTCTTAAGGGGGCCGTAGCCCAGCGGTAGCGCAGCTGCTCTGGTGTGCCAGCGGCCCAGGCTCGATTCCAAGTGCAGTCGCATTAATTTGGGGCTGAATTGGAATCTCGACTTGGCTCTGCTCGTGCAATTAACGGCCTTGAGAGCCAACCCCCAAGGCGCAGTGAAGTGTACATGCCTAACGATAAAATAAAGTTAGGGCCGCTGTACACTCCTGTGTGAGTGTGTGCCTGTGCGTATGACTGCTCAGGGGAGTCAGGCGCCAGGATAACCACAGCCCCTGGCCTCTACATTATAGTATTTATAGCTTCAAAATCCAGCGATGTGAATAGGAGGATTGAAAGCCAGTCCAACTCACTTGAATAGTATGAGTCTTGCCAGCGCTTGTGACACCATAGCTGAAGACAAGGCCGCTGTGACCTTGCAGCAGCTGCTTGACAAGGTCAGCCACTGTACCGTCAAACATCTGCGACTGACTGACTGACTCGTTGAACACTCGGCTGAAGGCGAACCGATGCGACAGGCGCTCGCTATCCCGCAGATGCCCAGCAGGTGGAGCGTCAGCCGATGCGTTAGCAACAATTGATTTTGGCCCGTCAATTGTGAAGCAGTGCTTCTCTTCGCCAGCAGCGAGCTCGGCTTCAGTGAGAGGTCGGACTCGCAGGTAGATTTTCATTCGATCCGACACCGCATGCGCTGTTGATGCCGATGCAACGCTGCCAGTCTGCTCTGAGCGGCTGACGTCCAGGCTGCTGAATCGCAGCTTCTGACGAATGGACTGCAGTGGCAGTTCAGCTTCCAGCTTGTCAACATCTGGCTGAGGCTGGGGCGCATTGGGGCGCTTGTTCTGCAGCTCCGCTAGGGTGTCTGGTTAAGTATAAAAAAGAACAGCAGTATCGATTAAATATGATTCTAAATATACAACCTTTGAACTTACACAAGCCAAGAGACTTGTCGGAGGGCTCTGCAGGTAGACACAGGTTTTTCAACATATTATAGTATATGCCCCCTATTGGAATAAATGTTGAAAACTTGTGGACACACGCTTTAGAAAAAGAGTCAAATTATTTTACCGCACTTTATGATTATTAGAAATCATTTTCTGTCGAAATCAAAATTTGCCAACTTTTGAAATCGTAATTAAAATTTTCCAAAATCAAAATTCAGAAAAACAAAGTTTACTATGACCAAAACTCACTTTTTACTATTGATTTACTGCTCATGCAAAACAAAATACATGGATATATAGCGCAAATTAGTTTATTTTTAGCCACTTTTTATACGCTTCCAAAATTTTCACTTCTAAATTGTTTTGAAATCGAAATTCTACATTTTGGAAAATCAAAATCAAAATTTTTGAACATGTCTAAGCATTATACAAGAAATACGAGTGTATAAGCCCCTTCCACAAAGGTATTAGACCCTCTTCAATGTATATTTATTTTCTAGAGCAGCAGCCAGTAGGAAAAGGGCAGCTTTAATAAAGGGCAATTTAGAAAAAATTTGAAAGTGCGCCAGACACTGTCCGCGGTTTTACAACTTTTTCCTATAGGGTATATGCCTCTTTAACTGATAGGCATCTCACCTTGAAGGTTTTATTTCATATACAATTATTATTCATCACTATACCTAAAAATCAAAAAATAATTATAGCATGGCTTAATTTATTGGCTTTATAAATCTTTTCTACCATCTACGAGGGCTGAGCAATAAGTTTCCGGATGTTGCCCAGACAGAAATAGTTAGAGAGAAAAAAACAGTTACATCTTTTCAAAGTACTCTCCAGCAGATTCGATGCAAATTTTCATGCGCTCAAACCACTTGCTGAAGCAGCTGGACCAATCTGAAGCAGGCACCTCCACCGCATGCCGGATGAAGGCCTCCACTGCAGCTTCTGGTGATCCATAGCGGATTCCACGCATCCTGCGCTTGATTTGTGGAAACACAAAAAAGTCGCAGGGGGCCAGGTCGGGGCTGTAGGGTGGATGACCGAGCTTTTGAATGCGCTCTCCGGCCAGAAACTCCGCCATCTGTCATGCCTTGTGGGCCGGGGCGTTGTTGTGATGGAGAAGGATGCCCCGAGCTCGAGTCCTTGGGCGACGCCTGGAGAGAGCGCTCAGCACTTCTGGCAGGCAAACATTGGCATACCAGTCACCGGTGACTGTGCCCTGCTGCACGAGTGGAACCGTGGCCAGATGACCGGTTTTCGCCACAAAAACGGCCACCATCTGCTTCGCCACGCTGCGCTCTCGCCGAAGCTTGGATGGTGGGGTGCCGCCAACTGGAGTCCACTGGGCCGACTGCTGCTTAGTCTCCGGGTCGAAACTATAGATACAGGACTCGTCACCACTGACAATATCCCAGACCGAGTTTGAGCTGCCTCCGTTGAATCTGTCGAGCATGGTGCGGCACCAGGTCACCCGAGCCTCCTTCTGCTCCGGAGTCAGCTGATGAGGCATCCAGCGTGCAGAAATCTTGCTCCGGTTGAGCTGCGAATGCAGGATCGTCCTGATGGATCCTGATGAGATGCCCATCTCTGCCTCTATCTGGGCCACAGTCACTCGGGCATCATCCTCAACCATGGCCCGGACAGCAGCAACATTATCCTCGGTCGTCGCGGAGACCGGCCGGCCACTGCGCTCCTCATCATCCAGACTCTGCCTGCCGCGTCGAAATTCGGCAAACCAGTCAAAAACGGTGGATCTAGATAGTGCTTCATCCCCAAAAGCTCCTTGCAATCGCTCAACTTTCTTGCTGCCGCAAACCACTTTTATAATCGTAATAAATCATTGCTCTAAAATGACTCCTATTGAGCTCCATTGTGAATTTGATAGATAGGGTGGGTATGCTAGCTTGGTTTGGGTGCTGCACTGGCTATATATGACCAGTGTGTCTGAAACTTTACAAACATTGTACTTATATAATGTACTTGACACCTATGGTGTCAGATTTTGTCAGCCGCCTCTCAACTATGCACATCCAGAAACTTATTGCTCAGCCCTCATATTGCACATATTGTTACAGTCAGCTAAGAATCATAAAATAGATTCATAAAACCAATAACATAAGCTATGCTATTTTTATATAGTATTTTTAAGTATAGGACACATTTAGATTAACCTAGAATGCTGACTTTCTATACAAAAGGCTTTATGAATATCCATAATTATAAGAAAGCTAAAACATATTAAAAGATAAACATTAGGTCTAGCTCCTATTGAAAGCAATTATTTCTGTGCAAAAAAAGCTCTTTTTTTCAAGGTAATGAAGAAGCATTAAAAGTGGCTAAAAAGTGTATAAAAGAGCGGCTAAAAATAAACTAATTTATGCTACATATGCATATATTTTGTCTTGCATAAGTAGTAAATCAAGAATAAAAAAAATGAGTTTTGGTCATACTAAACTTTTTTTTAATTTTGATTTTGGAAAATTTTAATTATGATTTTGGAAAGTAAACAAATTTTGATTTTGACAGAAAATGATTTCTAAGAATCCTAAAATGTGGTAAAATAATTGGACTTTTTATAAAGCATGTGACTACAAGTCTTTAATATTTATTCCAATAGGGTTTATTCCCATAGGTATAAGGCCATATATATCAAATATATCATTATTAGTGTTCCGCTGTAGCCATAGTGGAGGGATCCTATGGCAAATATGGTAAAATAGGTGCCTATGGCAGCTATGGATATGCCTACAGTAGCTAGCTGCTCTTATAGCTACGACTATGGAAATATGGTAGTTGCTATCACATTCAGCAGATTCCCATAGCCATAGTTATTAATGTTAAAAAAATTGAAAAAATATTAGAAACAGGTAGAGTAAAACAAAGATACTTTTAGTTAGTGTTCCACCGTAAGGAGGGTCAATGTACCATAGCTGTAGCCATAAGCAAAACTATGGCTTATTCCAATTTGCCGTAGGGACCCCGAAATTACCATATTCCCATAGTTCCCATAGCTATAGCCGTAGTTTTAACAAAAAGTCTAGAAAACAAAATATTTTGAATCAAGAAGATAACCTAATGCTAAACAACTGCAAATTAAGTTAGAAAATAAAAGAAACATTTGATTGCCCTTGTATTGTAAGATTATATTTTGTCTTTTTTAGAGCAACAATCCCAATTGTTACTAAAAGTACTAATGCTAAACTTTTTCACATTAATTAAAATTAGAGTTTGCTTGTATTTTATTGTACTTTTTTAGATATATTTTATAAGTTTCTAGGTTGATAATACAGTTTACTAAAAGTATATTTGTTTTATTCTACCTGTTTCTAATATTTTTTCAATTTTTTAATATTAATAAATATGGCTATGGGAATCTATGGAATTGACAGCAACTACCATATTTCTGTAGTTGTAGCCATAACAGCAGCTAGCTACCGTAGGTGTATTTGTAGCTGCCGTAGGCACCTATTTTACCATATTTGCCGTAGAATCCCGTAGTAGTAGCTACAGCTATGGCAGAACACTACTTCAGGAAAACTGAAGGACCTTTGTAGGAATTTTAGGCATTCATTTTAGAGAATTTTTTTTTTTTTTTGGTGTACACTGGCATACATTTAGCTGAGATAGGATTTTTGTTCTGGCATACATTACTATACTATCTAGACCCTGGACAAAAGGAATTATTATAATGTAATAATTCTGTTTTAGCATCAATCTTCCTAGCTAGGCATTCCAATGAGGTTTGTGAAATATGTCCCAAAACACGAAAAACGTGAAAATGTGTCCTACATAGAATGAAGAAAAAAGGTACTAAATTACAAAATAAAGACAAACTGAAATATACAACAGAAACTAGACAAATTATACTTTCCAAAATGTGTTGAACATTCTTATAGTATGACATAAGAAAAAAGTTATACGTGTCGAAAGTTACCACAAAAAGCGTCACAAATACGAAATGAAGCCAATCGTAAAAATGAGGGTTCATACGGCCAATTGAAATATCACCTTAAAGCGTGCTAGGAATAACAAATTAAATGAAAGGAATGAATAAAGGATATAGTAAAGCACAAATTTTGCAATTAAAAAATGAAAAAAAAATTTCTAAGCCCCCTCTACTGTCAGTTGAAAATTTTCAACATGTTTTTCTTTGTGTCGTCATGAAAGGCTGCATTTTAAACAATGACTTGCTGCAAGGCAGCTGAGCCTCTGTTCCTTTATACATGTAAACTGCCATTAAGAAGACAATAAAGTTGATGTCTCTCTTTACAGATGCAGAGACAAGGAAATTAAACATGTTTAATATGTAGATTTCCATGTTGAATGACATGGTATAAGTCCCATTGCATGAAGTTTGCCGCAAGGTCAATATTTAAGTTAACCTGCCAAAAATGCGCGTCTACTTGTAGTAGATAAATGGTAAATTTGCAGATTTTTTTTCATTTTTTTTATTTTGCTTTTTTTGATCAATATGATGTCCTTAATGAAACTGAATGCAAAGAGGGCATGTATAGGAAATATAAAAATGCAAAAAAATGACACCAAACATATTAAAATTGAATAAGGGACAAAAAAGTTATAAATAAAAGTATATGAAAAATTGTACTTTTTGTGCAAAAAAGGTCACAGGCTGTAATGCAAAAATGCCATAAGGAATTACAAAATTTTCTACAACTAAAAATGCTATAACTTTTTTATTCCTTGACAGAAATTAACAAGTGAGGCCATTTTGGATTTTAATTGCAGAGATCTACTTAGCTGCCCAAAAATATCCAAGAATAAAAAATGTTTCAAAACCTTACTGGAACCCCTATCCTAGTTACTAGGCCTATCAATAGGAAAATGGAAATGAGTGAAATGTATAGACCTAGGCTTATTATTATTTATTTAGACATTTATATCTGTGGCTACCTTGTGTGTGGCCATCTTGGTAATATGCCAAATTGGCTTATTAGGTTAGGCCTAGGCTTAAATAAATTTGCATGCCAATATTGAAAAAGAATTTGACCCAGTACAACATCTATACATGTTTATAATTTATACATTTGATATTGATCCTGATTCCACTCCAATATTCCCAAAATCCCAGGACCCTTGCAAAAAATGGAATCCTGATCTAACTCAAACACAACTTTGTTTGTTGTTGTCCAACCTGTACAAATTATAATAGTAATAAATTATAATAATAATAAATAATAATAATAATAAATAACCTATTAATAATAGGTTAAATACTTGATTAAAAAGACTTACTTTTAACTTGATCCATATATTGCCCTGTGATAAACTGAAAGAATAATCAGTCTAGACTTGTCATGCGTGCCATACCGACCGTGCAGTCCGATGATGCCAGCACACGTGAGCTCGATTTGATGATTTAAAAAAATAGCACGCTTTTAAATTTTGTCAACTTGTAAAACAAAGTTTTAAATAGATTTCATTGATACACCGTCTAATTGTAGCTAATTGTTATAATCAGCATTATTTTAATGTATGCAGTAAAAATAAAATTATTTGTACTAAACTATAAAATTTCGTGAACTGATTTGTTCCTACGTACCACGATGTACATGTATTATTTTGAGATCAATATATTGGGATTACCAGAGAAGGGAATACGGCAAAGTCGCTCCATTGATTTGGCTACTCGCCTTGATCGACGTTTCAGTTCTGCTTAGCCCTCCTCAGCCAATCAATATTATTATTTATGGTCAAGGCTAAAGCGTGGACGCACGATGCGGTATTCAGGCCTCCGCGGAAACTGGATGTTTTGGCTCTTGTTCTGCAATTGCTACTTCCAGAAGTAATTGGCACTTCCTTCTTCAAACTTTTTTTCTAGTGTACATTTTCCATATTCTTTTCTCCCCTCTCTACTACCGCGCCGGTATCTTCCCTTCTTATCATTTTGTCTCTACAATTAATTTTCCTCTGCCTCTCAATATGCTTCTTTCTTATATTTTCCAGTGGGAATCTCAACAGCACTGCATATATACATTCGCACCAGCATTACTTTTTTGGGTCATAGTCCTCTCTCATATATCATTATTATAAGTTATCAACGCTTTAGCGGCAATCTGGCATGGTACTTGCGAGTTTAGCGAGAACTAATATATATTTGATGGAAAATGTATGTGTTTTTTATACATACCTTAATGAGAAATGAGAGAGAAGGGTGCTCAAATGCGCGAGCTCAAATGAGCATTCAGCTACAGCAGTTTGGGTCCAAATTTCCGCGCGAAATTATAAACTGGTGGTGTGAAATCTAGATCTGCTGCTCAATTGGAGCCCTAAAACCCTAAAACCCTAAAAAGCATACAAATCTGAATACGGCTACTATTGTGAAAACGCCGAGAACTAATTCCAATGCAGTCACCGATCTGTCACCGACTAATGCAGCTTCTAACATGTATGGCAGGCTCACTCACCATGCAGTTATGTACATGTCAGCCAATTGTCTGGTGGATGCAGCGTGGAAGGCGGAATGGGACCGCCAGTCCCGCTAGACCTTCGCGACCAGACTTTCATGTACCGAAGTGATGTCGCTCAAGGGGAGAGGGCCCGTCAGTCTCGCCTGCCTCATCGGGCGCGGTAGGGAAGAAGTCAGCTCATTCCGTGTCCTCTAGGTACTACCAGGAGCGCGGTACATGTTCTTGGGTCGTGGGTCGGAGAGAAACCGCGGGTTTGGTCCCTGCAGCTAGCTACATGTGTATGCCAAGCAATTCAAGCACCACTGCCTCTCGCATATCCCGCGTCGCCTCTGTGGCAGAGCATATAAATAAGTAATGAACTGCCTGCGTAAGCGCTCAGCAGATGCATGTGCACGTAGATATACACAGCGAGATACTGTAATAATTAGCAGAAGGGTTTTGCGTTTTAGTGTTGGATCATATAAGCGTTAATTGGGAAACCTGCTTTATTCACCAAAAATATACATTTAGCTTGTTAAAGCAGGGGAGCTTTAAATGCGCGTGACAGTCAGTTAATTATATTTCGCCTCTTGCAGTCTTATACTGGCTGCAGCTGCCACTGGAAGCGGCCGCGGAATCGGTCACAGGCTGACGGCAGCTGAGGCTGGGGGGAGGGGCTCTCATCTCCCAGCTCCCACCCCATCATCATGGATTGACTGCAGTCTGAGCTTCTAACAGCATAAATACCATTAAGCAGGAGGTCTATACCTGCTTCCCATCAGGTCTCCCATCTCCCCGCAAACCATCAAATTAGCATCCACAGCTAAAAGCTTAGAATCTTGTCGCAGACTATGAAATTCTCGGTCATTTTTGCGATTGTGCTTATTCGAGCGAGCGGTGAGTAGCTCTACACTCTACTCAACATGCCTCGTCACTCATGTCATGCATTGCACGTTTAATCCTAAGTGCGTACATGCATACATCAATGTGAACTGCTGTTACAGCACTCTTACATGTTCTTTTGAATTGCAGTGACCAACGCAGCAGATGGCAAACGCTTCAATCGATTCGTCACCAGCGGCTCCGTTGAGCTGAGTGACTCTGTGAGCAGCTGGTTGTTCATCGAGACCGAAGTCGCTCGGGAAAGCCATTGCCTGCTGCTGTGCCAGCTCCGAGGCTGCGCTGTCGCCGAGCTGAACCAGACGGCCAGAGTCTGTCGGGCAGTCAGCCTCAGCAATGAGTCATCGGGGCAGCCCGCCGGCCTAAACGGAAGTCACGTGACGAGACAGCTCGGCTCGCCCGACGACAGCGCTGTGAATTTTTGGAAAGCGGAAGAATTTGAACAATACCTGATGAGTTTGACGTCGGCTGGAGACTTGCTTAGAAGTGAGTCATGAGATGTGAAATTTCAAAAAAAGTTTGTAAAAATCGTTACACACAAAGCTTCATCAGTTACAATGGACACTGCATGACCCCTGCAGACAGCAGCTCCGGCCGAAACGGGTCGATCGAAACCTTCACGGCTCCCGCTAGCGGCTGCTTCCTGATCGAGGCTGCCGGAGCCAGAGGGGGCAACAACACTCTAATGAACACCACCGGAGGCCCGGGAGCCCAGGTGAGCGCCAGAGTCAACCTGACGGCCGGAACCCAGCTGAGCATCGTGGTGGGCCAGACGGGCGGCTCGACCTCCCTGGACTACGAAGGAGGCGGCGGAGGCGGCGGCAGCTTCGTGTACCGGACGGGCGACCGGCTGCTGCTGCTGGCTGCTGGTGGGGCGGCGGAGCTTCCAGGAGTAAAAATGGAGAGATGACACGCTTGCAGCTAACGATAACAGCAAGTGCAATGGTACCTGCATTCGGTGGCGTCAATACGGCAATAGTTAGTACGCCACAACTGTAAATTCTTAGCAGATAGCCAGTATGTTTACTAAACACACTGAGTAGTAGGTATTGATTTCCGTTTGATGCCGTTTAGAGCCAATAATGGAAACCATCTTTTTTTAACAAAAAGCATCCGGTAAGCAACAAAAAGAGGCAACCGCATACTCTTGAGACATCTAAGCTTGCTTAAATTATTTTGGAACTCTGCGCAGGACGGCCGGGAGAGGTCGGCGTCAACGCTTCCGACAGCATGGGATCTGGCTATTCCAATACGGGATTCGGTGGCAGCAACGGACAGCCGGGCTCCAACGATCCAAGCAGCACTTCCAGCTACACCAACCACGGCGGCTGCGGCGCCGGCTGGCTTGGCAGGGCCGTCAACCCGAGGCGCAGCTCCAATGATGGCGAGCGAGGCAGCGGTCTGGCCGAAGGCTTCGTCGGCGGCAGCGCCGGTGGTGGCAGCGCCTGCGACGGCGGCTTCGGCGGAGGCGGCGGAGGCGGCTGCAAGTGCGGCGGCAAATACGGAGCTCCGGGAGCTGGCGGCGGCTTCAGCGGCGGCGGAGCCGGGATCGGCTACGGGCACAGAGGCGGCGGCGGCGGCTCCTTCTGCCTGGGCGGCTGCGTCTCCGGAACCGTCTCGACTGTCGATCAGGGCTTCGCGTCTATCCAGTTGGAGTCCGTGTCCGTGTTGGAGTTATTCATTTATTTGTAGATTGTGCCTCGACTAAATTAAAACATTTTTTATTATTCATTCGGTTGAAGGGAACGTTCTCGCCAATTCTAGAAAAATATAGTGCAACGAAATTTTTGACAGTTCTAGAACCTTCCATTGCTGGATTATAAAGAAGGATAGGTGGGCATCATGTCATAGTCATTGCCTTCTATTTTTTCAGAATAGCGCCTGAAAAATGGAAATTTCAAAACTCTATAGTCGTGAATGTTTGCTCTACGACTTTAAATCTGGACTTAATGCCCGGGACTGGTTCACTCGTTTCCGCAATGGAAACTTTGAACTCGAAGACCAGCCCCGATCAGGTCGACCATCGGGGGTGGATGACGAGCAGCTGCGCCAGCTCGTAGAAGCCGATCCCCGCGGAACCCAGTGATGAGGACGCACTTTTTTTCAAATTTCACGCTCGCACATGGGTTCCAAACTTGCTAGCCTACTAACAGCAGGCTATGGGCGTTTTTCTACTTTTTTTGTAATTTTTCTAGAATTCATGCTAGTAGGACTTCTGTAGCTATTAATCTGCCATACTTGTAGTTATAATAACATAGGCGCGGTTTTTTGCTGCTTTTGGGTCATAAATCATTGCGTCTGAGCTGGCCTGACAGCCACCTGCGCCTCACTCAATGCGGAGGCTGGCGCCAGGTGGTCTGAGAGGATGCGGGCGGTAGCTTTTTTCTCATCATTTTGACAGGCCATCAAAATTTATGAGGTCAGGGCCTATTGTTCGTGTTCACTCAAGCGTGTGACAGCTTTGACAGCTATGCGTTTTACCCCTAAAAGTACTTTGGGATTAGTGATTAGCGATTTCTCTTCACCATCTTCACTTTCTACTTAATAAGAGCTTTCTAATGTATATTTTTTCATTAGTTTTTGTCAATTCTACGCGAAAAGTCATAAATCATTTTTTTGCGATTTTGATTGATTCATGGCCGCACCTTTCATATTTTTACGACCCCGAGGGAAGTGATAGGATCTCCTGGTCACGTGACTTTGGGTGGCAACAAGCGCAGCCAATCAGAAAATTCGACGCTCATTTTAACAAATCGGCTTAGCCAATCAGAATCGACGTGTTCCATTATAACAAACTGCGGTCCAGTTGGCGGCTATTTAAACCGGTGTTTTTGGGCCGCTCGCAAAACACCCTTTCTGGTGACCGGCCAGGAACTTGCTCTCTCTCTGGCCTGACCGTCGTTTCTTGATCCCCGGATTGCAACTCCCCCCATCATCATCAAGGACGAATTCCCCCGGTCATCAGTAGTGAACATCAAAGTCAAGAGCATCACCTCCTAGCTATCTACGAAGGTTGTGACATCAGCATCATCCCGGGTCTACAGCTGCAAAGCACTAAGCCGATTCGGTCACTGTGGATTACCTGGTCTCCGGCTGTTGAGTTTCTGATTGGTTGGGTGAGAGGCTACCTAGACTTGCTTGATTGGGTGATTCCCTATCTGTCCCCTGTTTCAGTAGCTGGATTAGGCGCACACTTTTGCTTATTTTGTTCAGTAGTGCTGTTACTGAGGCAGAAATCATTCAATAATACTGTTAGTAGTCTGAAGCTCCAATTTAATCTGAGTTGTGAAGTGATTTAAGAAGGTTAAATCTAACAGTCATTTGTATCGGTTTTATTTCTTTGTCCGCCGATGGCTCAGATGAGTAGCTAAGCTAGTAGGCGCCGGTCGCAGTGGACCAATGGCAAGGCAGTTCTCAGTCGATCAACCTATCAAACCAGTGAGCAAAACAGCCAGTAGTGCAGAATCGGCGCCAGAGATGTACTCTGTGCACTCTAGGTTCGCCAAGCGGCTCGGGTAATGAATCATGAGGTCTCCGATGTTCGAGTTAGCCTATCATCAGCGCTAGAAGAGGCTAGTTGGCGCGTTGAAGGCCAAAAGTACAATTCCTCCTATTTAGCAATGTAATAGTACATGTAGCTACCCCATAGCCTCGCCACTGCAAGAATCCCCTGCACAAGTCCCCTCTGTACCTGCATGGCCAATGCGATCGAGTCCCAGCAGTGTCCCTTATCATCGGCTATGACTTCGAGATTGACAGCAAAAAGACACTAGTTGGCACGTAAGTGCTAAGCCCCCTCTAGTCGGAAGCCCGATTTCGAAAGTTCCGGTTGGGTGGGCCAGAACGCACGGGCTGGTGGCAGCGGGTTAGTTAATCTGCGGATTGGCTGATCTCTACCTTCAAAATTCTCCCTGCTTGTCTCTCGCTGTCCCTCTCTTAGCTATAGGACCTAGACTGCTCGCCACACGATCAAGCTACCATGGGGCTGACCATCTGACAGGAGTGGGGGCCAGGACTCTAATTGATTTATTTCTGAGGCCTGAGGCCCGAAGGCTTCCCCACAAGGGGGCCGAAAGGTCGAAACCCATCACTAGCATGAAATGGCAGATGTCCTCGGGGTACACCAGACCATCATCACCGATCACCTGCGCCAGCTGGGTAAGGTGTACAAGTTGGCATAATGGGTACCCCACGACCTTACCGAGTTCGACCGTCGGCGTTGCGCTGATGCTGCCATCCATAGTGACGGGTGACGAAAAGTGTTGTTTATACACCAACGTGAAACGCCGTGCTTTGTGGGTGGACGAAAATGAAGTGCCAAAACCACAGCCGAAAGCACCACTGCACCCTTGATGATTTGGCAGCAAAGATCAAAGAAAAGCGCCCGAATCATGGTCCGGTCCGTTTTCTTCACGACAATGCGCGGCCGCACACGGCAAAGGCTGCTTGATCTGGGCTGGGAGGTTTTACCCCACCCACCTTATTCACCGGACCTTGCACCATCTGATTACCACTTGTTCCTATCCCTGTCCAGCGCCATGGCCGAGAAATCGTTTGATGAAGAGCATGAACTCAACGTCTGGCTGGACAACTTCTTCGCCTCAAAACCAGCTAAGTTCTATAAGGACGGCATCATGAGTCTGCCCAAACGACGGCAGAAAGGCCTCGAATATGATGGCGATTACTTCACTTTGTGAAGTTGCTTCAGTTCTATAAAAACTCAGTACGATTTAAGTTCTTAAAATCGGCAAGAAATTTACCCTTCAAACGAATAGCAAGGCACAATTTATGAACTATTTCGGCTAATCGCCGCAAGTCGTTAAGTAAAATCCTATTCGTAAAAAACTGACTTTAGTATTACTGATCGCACCAATGGGTATTGCTCTATGAAAGTATGAAATTGCTGCTAAACTGCTGGAGGCATTGCTAAATGCTGTGCTGTGCGAAGTTGCTGCTTCGTCGGCTTCGTCGAAGGCTTCGGCGGAGCGGCGGAGGCGGCTGCAAATTCGGCAGCAAAAATGGAGCTCCAGGCGTAGGGGTCGGCTACGGGCACATCGGCGGCGGCGGCGGCGGCGGCTCCTTCTGCTTGGGCGGCTGCGTCTCAAGAACCGTCTCGACTGTCGACCAGGGCTTCGCGTCCATCCGGCTGGAGTCGGTGTCTTGATTTCTGACTCTGCGTAGGTGCATTGAAACACTTCAGCACAATCAGCAGAATCCGAAATCAGCCAGGCTGGTGCCGTTCCGCGAGTCCAAACTCACCCAGTTGATACAGCCGTACTTCAGCGGCAGCGGCAGGGCCACTATGATTGTGAACCTCACTTGTGAGACCTTGTGAGACCTCACTAGTCTCACTATGAGTGAGACCTGAAGGATATCTAAGAGTGAGGCCTGAAGGATATCTAAGAGTGAGACCTGAAGGATACCTGAAGGTGAAGCCTGAATGATATCCAAGGGTGAGGCCTGAAGGATATCTAAGGGTGAGGCCTGAAGGATATCTAAGGGTGAGGCCTGAAGGATATCTAAGGGTGAGGCCTGAAGGGTATCGAAGGATGATGTGATGTCTAAGATCTAAGAGTGAGGCCTGAAGGATATCTAAGGGTAAGGCTACATAGAAGAACTATTGATTTCTCGTCTAGATAGCTGGATTAATGTAGAGGCTTCAATAAATAGATCTAGTGACTTCAATATCTAAATTAAACGATAATCCAATCCTAAAACTACTGCAGGAGATGCTGAAGCTCATTGGAGACCTGCGCCAAACTGTGCAGCAGCAAGAGGAGGAGATGGAGGAGCGGGAGATGCGCATTAGACGCGAGCTCATTGCCGAACGGGACCGGCTGATGAGCGAGGTGGAGGAGCGATTTGAGCAGCAGCTTCAGGAGCAGAAGGAGCTGCAAGAGGTACGTTGTGATATAACTGAGCAATGCTATTCCAAGATTCTTCAATTATTTTGTAGTTTCAAAATCTGCCATTTTGTAGTTTCAGAATCTGCCATTTTGTAGTTTCAGAATCTGCCATTTTGTAGATTCAGAATCTGCCATTTTGTAGTTTCAGAATCTGCCATTTTGTAGATTCAGAATCTGTCATTTTGTAGTTTCGAAATCTGCCATTTTGTAGATTCAGAATCTGCCATTTTGTAGTTTCAGAATCTGCCATTTTTTAGATTCAGAATCTGCCATTTTGTAGATTCAGAATCTAATCTAGTCAAAATCTGCCAGTTTATCTCCTAGAATCTACCATTTTGTAGTTTCAGAATCTGCCATTTTTTAGATTCAGAATCTGCCATTGTAGATTCAGGTCAAAATCTGCCAGTTCCAGAATCTACCAATCCTGAGGAGCACGACACGCCTGCGCGAGTACCTGGACACTTCCCAGCGGATCAGCGACAACCTGAAGAAGCGCATGGTTGAGGCTCACAAACGCAAGCTGGCCGAACTGCAAGCAAAAATCGATAGATTAGAAGAGCAACTTGGCGAGGCCAGGTCGGAGGCTGAGCAGCAAGATGAGCAGTTGGAAAATTTGAATAATAAAGTTGAGAAACTGGAGATGGAGCTGGCCGCTGCTCAGAGCGTCTCCACTAAAGAGGCCATCGAAGCCGAAGTAAACATTCGAGTCAGGAGAATCGGCGATATGCACAGGCGGCTAGCGGAGTCTGCAGATATCAGCACCCTGGCCAGGTCGCACCCGCCTCCGCCCACCAATCAGCACCGGTCTGCAATGCGGGCCACTCTGCTTAAGAACGACTCGTTTCTGGTTCACGAGCTGGAGGCTGAACTGGTTGAAGAGCAGGAGAGCCGAGAGCGACAGGTAGGCGCCATGACTGCCACGCTGGCCTGCTCACAGGAGATGCTGGATGGACTCAGGATGGAGCGAGAATTGCTGGCTGAGGAGTTGAAGACTGCACGGCTGACTGTTGAGGAGCAGGTGAGAGGAACTGGCTTGAGAATAGAGTTGTACAGGGGATTTAGTACGAGATTAGATAGTGGATATATGAATGCAGAGAACGGATAGGGAGATAGGAGAGGAAAGAAGATATGGAAGATATAGAAGGGGGATGCGAGAGCGATTTGGGGGCGAAGGGAGATATGAGAAGGGAGATAGGAGAGGGGAGAAGGGAGATAGAAGAGGGGAGAAGGGAGATAGGAGAGGGGAGAGGGGAGATAAGAGAGGGGCGAAGGGAGACAGGAGAAGGGAGATAGAAGAGGGGAGAAGGGAGATAGGAGAGGGGAGAGAGGAGATAAGAGAGGGGCGAAGGGAGATAGGAGAAGGGAGATAGAAGAGGGGAGAAGGGAGATAGGAGAAGGGAGATAGAAGAGGGGAGAAGGGAGATAGGAGAGGGGAGAGGGGAGATAAGAGAGGGGAGAAGGGAGATAGGAGTGGGGAGAAGGGAGATAGGAGAGGGGAGAAGGGAGATAGGAGAGGGGAGAAGGGAGATAGGAGAGGGGAGAAGGGAGATAAGAGAGGGGAGAAGGGAGATAGGAGAGGGGAGAAGGGAGATAAGAGAGGGGAGAAGAGAAGTGAGATAGGAGGCTTAATCTATTAAGTCTAATAAATTCGGTGTAACAGCCAAAACCTGAATCAACCTCTCTCAATTTGCACCCAGGCGGAAACTATTAGAGAGTTAATGAGTCGCATCGAAGGTTTCGAAGCCCTCAGACATGCCTAACAAGGATGAGATGCTAAATATTCGTCCTAAATCTGCTGAGGCCATAGACAATGAAGGCAATACTACTGAGAACATTGAATCTAATCAAAGCTGCCGCCAAATGGCTAACGAAGAAGACGAGTCTTCGATAGAGGCGGCTGAGGCTTATTACACTGCTGAAATTAATTGACAGACTTTTCTTGACGCTGCAGCTGTTTTCTCTGAAGTCGGACAGTTTTTTAGTCCAGTGTATAAAATCCCTCACAAGTTTTACGTGCGGCCGCTTATCTCCTTTGCGGTTGAATTGCTTTTATAAACTAAGAATCAGCAGTTATGACCATAGACTAAGCTTCTGCTGATCTCAAGCATTAGAACTCAAAGAAAAGCACTTGAAAATGATTTAGAATCCGACTGACACAGGACTTCGTTTCACAACAGCAGCAGCAGCAGCAGCAGCTAGTGTCTATGGCCCAAACCTCAGGGTAAATATATACATGTACATTAGCGATTGCTGGAGTGACAAATTGCTTTTATAAACTTTATAGGTTATATCGAATCTTGTGTACATTGTCACAATTGCAATACATGATTGCCACACGTTCGATGAGTTGATTTTTTTAGTATACGTCTATGAGAATATTTATTACATGTAGTACAAGCGTATAATTTATGTACATGTGTAAAAGATATAGAATTATATCCGATTTTTCTTTGCACAACAGCAAAAGCTTGATGTTATGGCTTTTACCCTCCTAATACGATTTTTTATTCGAGCAACTTTCTTTTTGGTTCTTAATTTATGTAGCTGCGCGATGACTCAATATCTTTGCGGGTCTTACTCATGCAGCTATTATTATATATATAATCTAATGATTAGCATTGTACATCCATGGAACGCGTATCTGAAGAATGGTGTGGTACACCATTTTACCTCCTATGTTCAAAAGAAACAAGCCAGAACTTCCATTCAAACACTTTAAGAAATAACAGCCCTTGCGGAAATTCAATTCAAACAAAGTCCCTTTCTATTGAAACAGAAGAACTTCAATTCAGACTGTCTGGCCAAAACTGTCCCCGAGTGACGCGCATAGCATGCGCAAACTTGAAATTCAAAAGAAACAAAGTCACATTCTATTTCGACAGAGATTTTTGCACATAGGTACAACTTAAAAAAGTACATTTTTAGTACATTAATCTAACTGTTTTCCCTGTACTGCATAACTGTACAATCGTTGCGCAACAAGAAACGATATGAATGCTGAAGATCAGATTGAAGAAGACGATGAATTGCTGGAAGAAGATGGAATCGATGAATTTGAAGCAGAATTCGATGAAGATATCATGGAACAGCAGCATTGGCAGTGCGCTATTGTTTAAGCAACAGTGACAAAGACCGTATCATCAGGGCTGCTGATCGTGGGGATTACTTTGTGGAACTGGCGCGCCAACTTGGAGTCAAGGGGTCAACAGCGAACACGATTGTGAGGTCAGGGAGAGCGGAAAAGCAGCCTACGAGATTCCGGACACCATTCAGGTCAAGCCACTACGGAGCTATTGAATCTGAGAATATATATTTGCCCAAATTGTCAGTCCTATTTTGACAAGGTCAACTTCCCGGCCCAATTATAGTTACAGCAGGATCCATTTGTCGATAAATTCGCTGTACTATTTTTGTCAACATGCATACAGTGAAACAGAGAATGGATGAGGGAAAATCCGAGAGCAAAATTGTTTGAGCGTGGTAGTATGCTTGCAAAATGGTGGTACGTGTGTATACATGTACAATTGGTTAAGTGCCCTTTTTAGTGCGAAGCGCGGAGCGCGCACCAGCGAGTTGAGCGCCGACGCGAGCGAAACCGGCGAGACCGGCAACGTGGCGGTCCATCTGGGTCTTCCGGCGCTGTTCTAGGCGGTGGTCGAGACCGTCCTTTTGTACAACGCCGAGACCTGGACGCTGACGGATTCGCTCGAACAGCAAGTCAACGCGGCGCACGCTGGCCTTTTGCACGCCGCCTTTGAAGATCAGCGATGAGCGGATCACTAACGCGGCACTCTATCGCCGCGCCGGCCTGGCCCGTCCAAGTGAACTGCTGCGACTTCAGCGACTCCAGCTGGCAGGCCACATCATTCGCGCCGAGTCCTACTGCCCGCGCAGCCGGTGCTGGAGGTGCTGCTGCTAACGCTGCAGGCACCCTTACCGGCGGCCAGGCCCAAACTCGGCGTTTCGTCGACTGCCTGCTCGCCGACGCTGGCGCCCCTGCCGCGGTGGGGCCTTTGTTCGCCCCCAGACTCTGAAGCGTGCGCTGTGACGCAGCATTTTTCCACCTGACAGCGTATTTTGTTGTTGTGCGAAATTTAAAATTTTGATGCTGTCAAAAAGCTTTGAAAGTCATTGAGAGTAAACTCGTGTATACATGTAGTGTAGGCAGTTCAATAAAGACAATATTGATATCTAAACACTAGCTCTTGGCGAGTGACCTCGCCTTTAGTCAAGACTTATCAGTCATATAGAATACCGGCTGCCGGATGATGTCGAAAAGTTTAGGCAGATAAATTATAGAAAATGATAATGGAAACAAAATAAATGACTTGAATAGGTTGCCCTCGTTTTATTATATTAGAAATTGGTGCAGTATAGACCATGATTTAACTTTAACGTCACAGTAAAATTGTTGTTTTACTTTGTCAAATGACAAATGAATTTTCGGAGAAATGGCATTTCTATTTTAAGAAACAGTACTACTCACCACAAGATGGTGGATCAGAGGCCTGTTCTGTCTATACAGTCGATTCCGTTTCGTTCCGACCCATGCCATAACTAACTAGGAAAAATATGCAAAAACTGAACCCAGCCTTGCCTTGGCATTTGGAGGATGCAGTGTGAATAGGAAATTCATTTTTTAAACATACAAATGTTCCTACGAGGACTTTAGAATTAGAATTTAGCATCGAGCAATTTTTTAACCACGATGCATGTATTGTCACAGGAAAATCTCTGATCAAGTGGTGAAAGTTTGAAAAAAATGTTTTTTTCTGAAATCAATTGCATATGGACAGACGGATTCGAGACGAGATTCAAGATGAGAAGGGTTATAAGCCAAGAATTTCGAGACAAGACAAGACAAAGTAAATCTAAAAAAATATATTTCAGAATTGCATCTTGTCTTGCTCTTATCTTGTCTTATCTTGTCTTAAATTTCTTGATAAGATATAATTCTAAAATAAATTTTTTAGATTTTCTAGAATACTTTCTTAATTCTAGTTTTAATTCTTTGCTATTTATTCAAAAGCATTTATGCTTGTAGCATATAGGCCCTTGGCCCTACTATGTCTATTACTAATTCTTCAAAAGACCTATGTAGATTGTCTTCAAGTCTGCTGTGATACACATTGCTGCAGAACTGAAATGATAACTAAAAGAGTGCATATGCAATGCAAACTCGTATATAATGACATTCATTAAATAACTAAAACTGCTTGACATTGGCTAGATTTTACCATTTGAAAATTGCCCTATCAAGTGTGTTACAACAAACAGTTGTATTTATATGAAAATTTGCTCCCCTTTTTATATCTTATCATTTAAAAACTTTTGAAAAAAAGGTATCAAAAAATTCTTGAATCTCGTCTCAAATTTCTTGACAAAATTCGAGATTTCTCGAGATAAGAAAAAATGTCAAGATCTTGTCTCGAATCTTGTCTTGTTGAGATCTTGTTACAGCTCTACTATATTCTACAGTTGATTCTGCAACTTTACTTATTATTCTGCATTTTACTGTGCTATTCTATTTTAATTCTGCTGTGGATTCCATGTTTTACTAGGTACCCTATGCTATGGCTATATATGCTATGATCTGATCTTGGATTTGGAATATCAATATTGATATTGTTTTTGGGATTTGTTTCCTATCCTAATTTTTATTGGTATTCAAGATCCTATGGCTATGATTTTAGTCTTCAATATTAAGATTAGCAACCTAACTAACCTATCTGGCTATCTAACCTATCCTGATGGTTTTAGAGTTCAAGATATGATACTGAATTGAAATATGAAAAAGATCAGTTGCACTCGTTTTTTTGGTCCTAAAATAGCAAATCTATAGGGGGCCTATCATAGTTTATTGAAAAAATTTTGAAACTAGTTTTATTTAAAAGCAAATGGGTTATATTTTAGTAAGTATGATAGTTGTTGCTACAGAAACATGCCTTTATAGAGACAATAAATTTGCTTCTGAATTCCTATGAGTTTTGATTGCCTAATTATCTAAAGTTGTTTTTTCTAAAAGATAACATGTATACTTAATATATTGGTTTCCTGACAGACATTCAGAAATCATTCAGTAAATGTTTAACAAAATTGTCTATTTAGTATGCAAGACAGTGCAATTTTTCATATATTTTTATGCTTGTTTCTGCTTTGAAAAGATACATCAGACACACACAAAGACACTTTACAAGCTGAGATATCCCTAGCAACAGTTGTTACGACATTTCCCAATAGTCCAAATACTGTATATAGTTGTTTTTGAGGAGCCACTACATTGTTGCACTTTGCTCTTTTTGGCCAGGTCAGCCAATGGCCAATGTTCTTTAAACATTCAGCTGCTATGTGTGGTTAAAAATCATCTTAATATCTATCTTCAAATAGGTAGCATCAAACTTAAAATCAGCCTTCAAAAATTTTTATATAGTTTATGAGTGCCGGGTCCTTCTTTAATAATTGTCCTTGTATGTATATATAGGTTGCAATGTAATTTGGAGTATTAAATTATGGCTTACTACTGTTGACTTATTTCCCAGATTGACGATGCCATCTCTTAGGCAAGAAAGGCACACTCCATTCCTAAAGATTACCAAAATTGAGATCCTATTTTCTCATTTTTAGCTTGCAACTAGGAATTAGAAATAACTTGAGAAATTGTATGACTATGTGGAATTGGCTTTGGAAAGCCAAATCTATATGTAGCACCCAGTGTTCACCTGTGCAACCTCCTCATGAAGATGAGTCTTGTTTCCAATAGAACAGCAATTCATTTAGACCTCATAGCTCCACTGAATACCAGCCAACCAGTGGCCAGGCTAAAGCCCAGCCAGCCACTGGCCAGGCGACCAAGAATGAAAGAGCCAGAAGTCCTGAAGGGACTCCTGAAGGGACTCCTGAAGGGACTCCTAAAGGGACTCCTGAAGGGACTCCTGAAGGGACTCCTAAAGGGACTCCTGAAGGGACTCCTGAAGGGACTCTTGAAAGGCAACTTGTTATGGACTGCTCCTCAATGAATGAAGTGACAGCAACAATGACAATATCAATTAAAGCTATAAGGAAGATTCATTTAGGAATTAATAATTCCAAATATGTTTTTTTCGAAGCTAGCACTAAATGAAGCTCTTTGCAAATCATTGAGATCTATATCGTCTTGTTGCTTGCGCATGAGGGAGTATTGTCATGTTAGTGCAATTGAATCTAGAAAAAAATGTACAAATTTTTTGACAATAAGGGCTGAGTGCAAGATGCAAGGGTGCAAGAAACTTACTTTTGTAATGAAAGAAAAACCCCTATTGCAAGATGCTGGGAGTGGCACGTCATCGGACAAGGTCTCTTTGACCATTCGAAAGCCAAATCATCAACTTTTAGAAGAATAACAGAGGATGAGGAAGAAAATTTCACAAAACTTGTTGCAGAGGAAATTTTCTTTGCCATTTTGAAAGTCATGTCTTACTTTCTTCTAGCAGTTGTTCAACAACTTTGCTGTCTCGATGACTTGTGACAATCTGATCAGGTATAGTTGACACTCTAGATGGGTGTGGAATCTCAAAAAGTTACATTTACTTGTGATTTCTTTTAGGGCTGTTTTTGTTGCTTCCTTGTGTTGCTTTTTTGCTACATTTAAATTATCCAACATTTCTTACATTTTCTCTCAATAATCTTAACTTAATAATAATAGTAGTAGTACAGTATATAATCATAGTAATATTAATAATAATAACAGTACAGTAATGTTAATAGTAATAACATTATTATAAGTAGTGCAAATATTATTAAAAAGTAATATTAATAATAATAGCATTCGGTGTACTAAGTATTTAGAAAACATTGTAACAACCATTGCTAAAGAATATCTCAGCTTGTGAAGCATCTTTGTTGGTCTTTAATGTGTCTTTTTACAGCAAGGCATGCATAAAGTAGCAGTGCAATTTTCATCCAGAATGAGCACAGCTTCTAAAAAAATGGTTATACAATTCAAACAGCAACATCAAACAGCATTCGGTATATCTAGAAAATATGGTAACAACCATTGCTAGGGAATATCTTAGCTTGTGAAGTGTCTTTGTGTGTGTCTAATGTGTCTTTTTAAAGTAGAGACATGTGTAAAGCAGCTGTGTAATTTTCATTCAGAAAGAACAAAGTGCAATGATATAGCGGCTCCTCAAAAACAACTATATACAGTATTTGGTATATTGGGAAACATTGTAACAACCATTACTAAAGAATATCTCAGCTTGTGAAGCATTTTTTGTGTGTATCTGATGTGTCTTTTTAAAGCAGAGACATTAACTGTGATGGTCTCAGTGTGGTAGACCAATCAAAATAATATACAGCAAGTCTAAAAAATACAAGTGTAAATAGTTGTTGATGTAGGGTAAGACTTGGATAGAAAAACAAGACCTTCATTAATTATAGTGTTTTGTATTTCACCATTTTAATCTTTAACATATTTTAGCCCCTTTTGACCTAGCTTTTTTGTTTTATTAGTTTATTGGTTTATTTTTATTTTTTAATTATCTTTCTTTTTATTTGCATTTTGCCTTAATTAATTTGTTTTGCTTATTGGCTTATTTAGGTCCTATTGTCAGGAAGGTGTCAAGTGTTTTTAGGTGAAAGAGTTTTTTAGGCAAAGGTTTTGGTGTATGCCAAGTATGCTAAGACTCTCCAACCCCT
Organism: Macrostomum lignano; assembly: GCA_002269645.1. Taxonomy (NCBI): domain Eukaryota; kingdom Metazoa; phylum Platyhelminthes; family Macrostomidae; genus Macrostomum; species Macrostomum lignano. The sequence goes on from NIVC01003851.1 coordinate 41,341, forward strand.
AATTATAAAGTTTTAACCTTTTAATCTTGACATTGTTTGCTCAATTTTGTTCAACTCTATATGGATTTACAAACTACAATACACTAAAAGACTTGAACCCAATTCTTAAATTCCAATCCCAATCCTGAGAAAAAAATTATTCCTGATCCCAATCCCACCCAATGATTTCAGTCAATTCTGTCCAACCTCTAATATACTGTTTAAAAATATATGTTTTGAAAAGAATAAATTAACAAAAAAGCTCACAGAATGAAAATTTTAGATATAAAAGTTACAATTGTTCAAATAAAGGGTTGCATGTTGATACATTGAACAAACTTTTGAGTGCAGTGAAGCTCCTAGCCTGCAGTTTTGTTTTACCTTCTTGTTCAGATTAAGGATTTTGGATGCAGTTGAAATTAAGTAACCATCTTTGCTGGTTACTGGCACCCTCTATCCTTATTGCTTGTTAAATGCAGTTGATTTGCCATAGCCTCTGTTTCTAGTATGTTTATTTTTGCTATTAAGTCTCAGATTTCTAGATTTGATCAGATTGCAAAAACCAATATTAAGTTCTATATTGTGTGTTATTTATATTATTTCTTTCATTTGAAGTAATTTGATGTTTTTAGCAATAGCAATAAAGGGTAAAGTACTTAGCAACCCAGGGCACTAGCAATTCCTATTCATGCCCTCCAAGGCTCCAATCCAGGAGTAGAGATATTGATATTTTATTGAATTTTAGGCATAGGTCTAAAAGTGCAGATTATAATTTTTTTATGGCTAAAAGTAAAGCCTATTACAATAATCAATGGAGTTTAATACCACAACATTGCATGTTGTTCTATAGCTTCTTCAAGACCCTCGTGGGTAAAGACGTGGTGGTGGAGCTCAAAAATGATTTGAGCATCTGCGGCACCCTGCAATCTGTTGACCAATATCTCAACATTAATTTGAACGATATTAGCGTCACAGATCCAAACAAATATCCGCACATGATGTCAATGAAAAATTGTTTCATCGTGGATGCGCTATGTACAGCTGCCGGCTGACGAGTGCGACACTGTTGAGTTGCAGAATGCTGCTAGAAAGGAGGCGATGCAAAGCAAATCAGTTGCTGCGGCTGCCTCTGCTGCTGCTGCAGGAGGAGGAGGAGGCGGCGGCACTGGAGGACACGGCGGAGCACATTAGATAAGTCATTTCCTGGAACTGAGCCTGCTCTAAAAAGGGCCGTTTTTTTCTCATCTATATGTCAAAATATTTGTTTTTGTATTCACGTTAAAGTAATTTTATAAGGGTGTTCAAAATAAAGATAAATTGTCATTATAAAATTTTTTAAGTCTTAGTGTTGCCATAATTGTACTATGTAAGCAACCATTTTCATAATTTTCTAGCATTTAACTATATTATAATCTGTCTGCTTTGAAATCTTAGCTGTCTTTTGTGTTGAATATCTGAAAAGTTGAAGTAATATAAAATAATAGTGAAGTTTTGCCTGGACTTTAAAGTCCCATGCTTTTTACTTTGGAAATCTTTTTTGTCTTAAAATTATTTTTTTAAGAGTACGCCTATAATTATTTATTTTAATAGCAAAATAATTCTGTAGTAATTATATACGACAATTTTTGTTTTCAGAATTATCTCTCGTATTTACTCGTCATACGCTAAAACTGAACTACTTCAAGTAGTTGAAATCTGTATAGAAAAATGAGCCAGAACCACGGAGTCAAAGGCTCTCAGACTGTTACAGTTGAGCCTCAGCCGCAAGAGGAGACTGTCACTTTCATTGATTGATAACTCGACTCAAGATAGTAGGCAGGTAAGAAATCGTCTTAATCTTTGTGCATACCATCGAGTAGCTGTAAAATGGGTGTTAGCTGGGTTGAGGGTGTGTTGTGGCGACCCCCAGTCCTTGGACTGAACATCCGTTAGGGCAGGTGTATCAACTATTTATTGTTATATTATTAAAGGTTTCCCTGACAGCTTTATTTAACATTTCTAAGAAACGCCCTTTAACTGAGGTGCAATTCGCCAGGTACACTGTAGACAATTGAGCATCTTGGCAAAAAGAAATCCAAATGCTGTTGCGTCTACAAGAAGCCAAGAAA
>NIVC01003852.1:0-73730 GCA_002269645.1 Macrostomum lignano
GGGAAGCACTCAAAAACAACAAATCGGCACAGTTGCCACGCTGAGGAGCGGAGATGAGGCGGGCGGGGGCATTAGCGAGCTCCACTTGCAACGGCCGAGCAGCCGCGTGCGGAGGCGAAGGCATTAGCTCACGGAGATCCCCACGACTGTCGAAGTGAATGAAAATTTTATGAGTCTGGCCGGGGGTCTGCCGGCCAACACAGCCAGCGGCAGATGGCCTCCCCAGCATCCCTCAGCCTTCTCCATTTCTGTCCGCTCGCTCCACAGTCTGAGTCCCTTTTCTGAGTAGCTATGCACCAGGCGCTTATCTGTTTGGCCAGCTCAAATACTGGTTCTTGTTGCTGTGCGAGCTTCAGGATGTCTTTGGATGACCAGACTGCTCAGATCGATGGGTGACAGGGAAGATGTCAATGACCCGAGTGCCAAGAATTGATAGGTGACAGGGAGTGCTCAGATTGATGGTTGTCAGGGAGTGCTCAGATTGATGGTTGTCAGGGAGTGCTCAGATTGATGAGTGACAGGCAGTGCTCAGATTTATGAGTGTCAGGGAGTGCTCAGATTGATGAGTGTCAGGGAGTGCTCAGATTGATGAGTGTCGGGAGTGCTCAGATTGATGAGTGTCAGGGAGTGCTCAGATTGATGGGTAACAGGGAGTGCTCAGATTGATGGTTGACAGGGAGTGCTTTGATTGATGAGTGTCAGGGAGTGCTCAGATTGATTAGTGTCAGGGAGTGGTCAGATTGATGAGTGTCAGGGAGTGCTCAGACTGATAGGTCGAGCAGTAAAAGGTGAAAATGACTCTCAGACAGAGTCTCACCCCGAATCTTCTCAGTCTCCCAGAGATCTCTCTCCAGCTTATCGGCTGCCACAGGCCGGCCGCGGCTGGCGTGGAACTGGGCGGCCTGGTGCAGCAGCTGCTCCACCAGCGCCTGCTTGGCAGCGGGGCGCATGGCTGAGGAGTTTCAAGCGGCGCCGCCCAAGCAGCGGAAGGAGGGGGGCAGCGGCGGTTCTCGTGGATCGATCGAGCGCTCGGGGCTGTCGCGAGTGCGGGTCGATGATTGCCGCTCGACTTCGCTGATCAAGCCTGAGCGATTTCTGCCGCTAAGGCCGCCTTTTCAGGGCCAGTTTAGTGCGAGTTGGAGCCGCGGCCCGCTTTGATTGGCTAATCGGGCGGTGCAGCTAATGAGCCGGGGGGGGGCAGGGAGGCTGCCTGGAACGCCTCATCAACCTGCTACTCCTAATGTGCTGCTGCTCTCCCATCTACACTTTGCTCAATGCTGGGGCATCCCACTTGCTGCATAATTCACATTCAGGTTTTTGCATTCACTCGCCTCATATCTCACACTTGCTTCTCATACTCACTTCTGAGATTTCATACTCACTTCTGAGATCTCACACTCACTTCTGAGATCTCATACTCACTTCTGAGATCTCACACTCACTTCTGAGATCTCACACTTACTTCTGAGATCTCACACTCACTTCTGAGATCTCACACTCACTTCTGGGATCTCACACTCACTTCTGAGATCTCATATTCACTTCTGAGATCTCATACTCACTTCTGAGATCTCATACTCACTTCTGAGATCTCACACTCACTTCTGAGATCTCATACTCACTTCTGAGATCTGCCACTCACTTCTGAGATCTCACACTCACTTCTGAGATCTCACACTCACTTCTGAGATCTCACACTCACTTCTGGGATCTCACACTCACTTCTGAGATCTCAAACTCAGATTTGAGATCTCACACTGAATTCCAATGCGTGTCGAATTTCTCCAACTCGTTGCCATTCTCTCCCAGTTCATTTTTAATCGCTGAAATAATCTCCCACCAGCTGTGGGTGCAGCCGCGCTCTGTCGAAGGCCCGAGCTGCCCCGTGACGCAGCACTAGCTCCCCCCCGGTCTCACTCAGCTTGCACAGCTGCTGCACTGAGTGAAAGCCATCTGCTCAGACAGAATGAAACAGTCGTTAAGGGTGAGCCTTGTGGCCAGTGAAAGAAGATTGGAAGGCTCGAATGCCCTTGTTCTTCTTCTGCTCGGCTCGGCTGGACGCAGCCTCCATCTTCCAGGCTCCATCAGCTAATTGCCTGTCGGGTGCACCTGCGTGCCCGGCAACAAAAATCTATTCTCCCATTCTGCCCTCCCCCGGGGGCGGGTCCGGTGGGGCCGCATCGACCCGCCTCGGCCTCTCGCAGTTCGCCGGGCCGCCACCCCCTCCGTCAAGGCCGGCAATCATCGAATTCCGAATTCCCAGCTGCCGAGCTGCTTCATCGCTTCTCAACCTTGCATTCTCCCTTCTCTCTTATTCACACGTGGCTCAGTTTCCCCGGGCTCTCGCGAATCAATGAGCTCACGGAGCGACGCCTGCTCGCGAAACAGGTTGACGGCTTGCAGCCTAATCCTGGCGATCCCCATGGGGATAATAGGTGATAGGGAGCAATTGTGCTCAGATTTCCAATTTGCACCGATGGCCAGGGGCTGAGCAAAGATCCCAAATCCCCAAGTCCATTGTCCAATCATTGCTGTCTGCGCGTGTTCTTTAGGTCTATCGACGATACGGCACGCCTAGTCAGTATCCATGACAACTATTCATTAATTTTAACCCATTTTTACACGAAGTGTCTCTACAGCCTACGAACTTTCGTACGATGTAATCAAAGAAAACACCTGGTTACCATGGCAACCGATTGTCCATCATTAATGTGCAGGGGGACTTTGGGCACTGCCGACCCGGAGCCAGCGAGGAGGCCAGCAGTCAGGCCGTTGAGCTGACCCTGAGCAGTCAGGCCGTTGAGCTGACCCTGAGCACTCTGGCATGCGCTCACGCAGGGCGTACAGCGGCCCTGACTTCTCATCGTTGCTCCACAAGTTGAGTTCCGCACACGAATACCAAGTAAATGTACTTTAGCGCAATGAGAGTCAGGCGCGCTATCTCTGAGCAAGATGCGTCTTAGGTTGCTATGGCAACCGATGACTCACCAGCTCTGGCTGAATTGCCGGCAGCGGACTGAGTCCCGGCGGCCGGGGAGTCCGCGAAGATGGGGTCCAGGACCAGTGGCGGCGGCTGGTGGCGGCTCCGAGTGGCGGCGGCTGTTTGGCCTGCAGGAATTTTCCATTTCAAAATTTCAATAAAAATAGAAATTCTGCAGTTCAGACCAGCTGATGTCAAGCAAACTCAGAATTCGAAATGTACCTCGAGGAGTTGCAGGAAGCTGCTGCTGGGACGGCCAGGGAGGGTGGTGGGGCTGGCGCGGCTCGCTGCGCTCAGCGGCCGTGCCCTTGGCTAGACGGTCCGAGGTTCGAGTCCTCTGCTCGATTTGGCACCTGTTAAAGGGAAACGATTGCTGGTTGAAATGGTTCCGGACTTTTTTGGCAGTCTGGAGTCTGGCACACTATGCAAACTGCCTGGAGCACTTAGGGAAGTCCAGCACACTCTAGAAGTCCAGCACACTGTAGAAGTCCAGCACACTGTAGAAGTCCAGCACACTCTAGAAGTCCAGCACATTGTAGAAGTCCAGCACACTCTAGAAGTCCAGCACACTCTAGAAGTCCAGCACACTCTAGAAGTCCAGCACACTCTAGAAGTCCAGCACACTCTAGAAGTCCAGCACACCCTAGAAGTCCAGCACACTCTAGAAGTCCAGCACACTCTAGAAGTCCAGCACACTGTAGAAGTCTAGCACACTCACTTGAAGCAGGGCGCAGCGTTGACGGCTCCTACAAAGCCGAAGTGGCCGGTCTGGGAGCCGAGCCGCGCCCCCGGGGTGTGCCGGAACTCACAGCAGGTGCTCAACCGCGAGTCCATAACGCCGCTGATGTACAACGACAGAGAGAATGGGAACCCGCGGTGGCGCCGGCTAACGAAAGTGAAATCCTCTGCAATTTTTCAAAGGAATCCGATGCAAAACGCAGCTTGCTACTTGCAGTAGACGAAATAGTCACGTGTTGAATTTTGCACTCTGACATAAAGCCTATTATGGCCCATTGTTTAGCTGAGGCCGGAGCGGGGGAAGTCGCCCACCCCCTGACTGCCCCTCAGCTGCCCCAGCAATAGAAAAGCCGCAGCCCCAGCATCCCAGCAGCAGTGGCAAGTTGTCAGTGGCAACCAGAGAAGCCCTGTGCTCAGTTTTTCTACTTTCATCTGAGAGTTCATAAATCATTTTCTCTACTACATGCCGACTAAGCCGCTGAGGAGAGTCCCAAAAAAGTACGGAGCAGTTGACGGGGGTGGCAGCAGGTGGCTGTCGCTGTTTGCAGATGTGCGGCGGTCGGTGGCATTGAAATCATTTTTCAATTTGCTTCATTCTCTGTACTGAGTAATAAGCATGTTTTCACCAAAGCCATCTGCAGCATCTGCTCCTCTAAAGAGCACCCCCAATACCCAAGTAGCCTCAGTCTCTGAGATACCACTACGGGGGCTCAGGTCCTCAGCTACCCTTCTATGGAGCCTCAGGCCCTCAGATGCCCCACTATGGAGCTTCAGGCCATTGGATGCCCCCTTTACGTAGCCCCAAAGTGCTTCAGAACCTCGGATACTTTTCAGTGTTTCGGGACCTCAGATACCTCACAGTGCCTCAGGACCTCAGATACCCCACAGTGCCTCAGAACCTCAGATACCCCTCAGTGCTTCAGGACCTCAAATACACACAGTGCTTCAGGACCTCAGATACACACAGTGCTTCAGGACCTCAGATACACACAGTGCTTCAGGACCTCAGATATCACACAGTGCTTCAGGACCTCAGATACCCCACAGTGCCTCAGGACCTCAGATACCCCACAGTGCCTCAGGACCTCAGATACACACAGTGCTTCAGGACCTCAGATACCCCACAGTGCTTCAGGACCTCAGATACCCCTCAGTGCTTCAGGACCTCAGATACCCCTCAGTGCTTCAGGACCTCAGATACCCCTCAGTGCTTCAGGACCTCAGATACCCCTCCCACGAGCAGCACCCGCCACCCCGCAGCCATAAGCCGGGTGCGCACCGTTGGGCTGCACGAAGCCGCTGAACACCCGCAGCGTGTTGCCTCCCGAGTGCTGCTGCATCACCGTCACCTGCTGCTCACGCGCCTCCCCACCACCGCTGCCGAAGAAGCGCAGCGTCACCCGGCAGGACGAGCCGGGCCTGCCGCTGGGCTGCCGGCTTTGCCTCTCGTCCCTGGAGTTGCGCCCGCCGCCGCTGAAGCCGTCGCTGGAGTCCAAGGAGGGCAGCGAGGCTGACGAGCTCGACGTGCCGTCGGACGCCGATGCGGCCGACCAGACTGGCCGGCGCGGACCGCGCGGAGGCTGCTGCGGCGACTGCCTTCTGGAGCCCGGCTGGGGGATCAGAGACACCTGGAATTCATGTGTGTGCGGTGTTGCCAAGGCTACTCTGCTGTTCGGATTGGTTGGCATCGAGACTCACCTTCTCATCCAGCAGCGCCGAGCTGGCGCGGCCCGGTCCCGGCCGGCTGGGCGGCCGCCGGTTGCCCAGAATCCGGCGCTCCTCATCAACCTGGTGCGCGCCGAGCGACGTCTGCGTGACGATGCGGCAATGCGGCATTCGCATAGCAGATTTAGCTTATTACCCCTGAGTACACACTCGCTTCTCTCTCTGTGCCTTGGGAGACTGGCACTCATAAATCATGAATCATGCCCGACAGCCCCAGGCCGATTTTCGTGGAACACCGAGTGGAAACCAAGGGGGCCCAGTGCTCCAGTGCGGCGCTCTGATTTGCCATCGGCCCGGGCTCGATTCCAAGTGCAGCCGCATTAATTTGGGGCTGAATGGGAGTCTCGGCGTGGGTCTGCTCGTGCGATTAACGTCCTTGAAGAGGCCCAACCCCAAGGTACAGCGAAGTGTACATGCCTAACGTTAAATAAAGTTGATTTGTGTGCCTGCTCAGGGGAGTAATGTCGCTTAAATGCACCAGTGCGCATGCAGCCCCTGCCTCTAATAAAAATATCAAGAGTCAAGACACTGGACCAAAGGGATAAAGAAAAATCAATAATCGACTTTCAGTCCTTCTTGAGCGCAACTGCCCCCGGCTCACTTTCGAGCGTCGCAGCATCGGGGCGTCCTGCGGGTGGCCCCCCGCCCGCCAGCCGGTTGCGTTGGTCTGGGCGCCGACTGGCGGCGGTTGCGGCCGACGTGCTGGCAAAGTTTCTGGCGCCAGGTCAGCGATCTGCGTGGTCAGCAGTGGGACATTGTTCAATACTTGTACAGCTTGGCTTTGTTTCTTGCAGCATATCAGGAGGCAAAAACGAAACAAAAAAGGAAATTAAATGATTACCAGACCGGCTCGCTCGAGATTCTGCCTCTTGCTGCGATTGTTTAAGTTATTTACTGACAGTGGCGCATCGTGCGGACTGGCTTGATATGCCAACAACCTGTTGGTTGAAAGTAGAACAGAAATAATAGAAATATTTTATATCAATAAATCTGGATATTACCAGTAAAAATGTATTGACTTAAATGACCATAATTTTTCAATAAAAACATTAAGAAATAAACAGATAAACTAAAAATTATTGTACGCTCGTATATAACTTTAATATAACTAAACAAAGTACACTATACCAACAATTTATGAAAATACACTTTGTTCATATGATTATATATTTTAGAAAAAAATTGACAACTCATCGAATATAAACTGTTTAAAAAAGTTAGATAAACATTACATAGCTATTATTTTCTTTTCTTATTGGAATTCAACATTAAAAATGTTTAAATTAAATAATAAATAAATAATTAACAAACAATTGCTTGCCATCGCTTCCATCAATTGTAAATAGAATAATAAAACTACTTTAGAACACTCTATATGATCTGGAAAGTTTTAATTTTATACTTTTTACACATCCTTTATGAATAAAAACATACCCAGAATCCGCATTCAGCCTTGGCATTTGCCAAAGACGTATTTCGATGAATCACGAATCAAGCCAGACTCACGCAACTGAGTCGGGACCAGCGTGCTGAAGTCAATTTAAAATCGGCAATTTAAAAGCAATTGAAACAGCACCTCGACAGATTTCGTGGCGCAAAACACTCTGCTTAAATTTTATATTCTTTGAACAAAAAAAATTGAAATTAATTTTGTTCCTAAAAGGGATTTATCATAAAAATCTTTTTTATTTTCTTGATTTTTGTTTGAATGAACTTGAATGACAACTCCCGGAAATTATAGACAATAAGAGTTTAATAAATTTTAATACGCGTAAGCTGCAGTGTATCTCGAGGCATATCTCCCCATTACAAAATTTCTTACTTTGGTACTGATTTTATTTATTGATTTTGGTACAAAAATGAGAGTTTTTGTATTTTTAGGCACAATTCGCGAAGGTCACTACACTGATATATTATGCAACTAATTTTGATATGCTCTCGGTCCACTGTTTTCAAAGCTTTGATACGCTAAAAAGTTTAGGCGAATGTAATGCTTAGTGCGGTACAACCACCTCATCTGAAATTATTAAGGCGTACGCGGGCTGTATAATTTATGGCTATTTTAGATAGTGTTTTATGATAAATACCAAGACTTTTTATTATTTATTTGCATATGAATACAATTTCTAGCACTTGATAAGCTCGTTTATTTTTTGACAGCGTTCCCAGCGAGTAATCATCAGAGAATCAGATCCTATGCGACTGCCACCAGCCAATCAGCTATTCTAACCAACCAGGTCTAAGTTGGTAAAGATTACATGAACGAACTAACGTCCCAGCCCTATTCGAATTCTAAAACAGCTCTTATGGGCTCGATCGCCTCTCAGTTTTAAACATCATTTTACCAAGAAATTTAGTTCAAACTCAACTGCAACAAGAAATGAAGCAGATTTGCCTAGCCATTTGCTTTCTGTGGACGCAGAGAACTTTGATTGGCCTCGTTGAAGGTAAGCATTATTGCATATGCAAGAATTGGTTGTGGGATCGCATTGTTCTCTCGTCCCAGAGGTCCTGGGCTCGATTCCCAGGTGTGGCCACAGTAAATAAGGGAAAAGCCTTCAGGTAAGATAAACCTCAGCTATTGTTTCTCCAACAGTCGCCTAAAATGTTTTCCTAAACTTTTAAATTGCAGTGAAGATTAAACAAAACATTTGATGAACAAGGCAATCGAGTCAGACAAGGAAGAGGGAAGGAAAACAGAAAATCGCTCTGAAGAAAGCCGATAGGATTTCCTCTTCTAGAAGATTTATTTGCAGCCGCATCAGCTCTAGTGAGCCCTTCAGTGAGAGAGCTTTCCCTGCATAATTCAGGCCCGCACTCCCGCATTCATGGAGCGCTGAGGCCCCGGCCCGGCCGCACTCAATCAATTCGAGTCCGGGGATTTTGCATGCAGCTCAGGGGATCTGCGGGCCGCCTCTTCCGCGCTTTTTTGCTGCGGCTGCTGTTGCTTTTTTTGATGCTGTGTGGGATGCTCGATCTAATAAAAATCATGTCTGTATGAATTTCTGCGCAGGCCGGGGGGCTCGCCGGGTCAAACTGAGTTCAAAGCGTCCGCCGCTTTTGTCTCTTAACTCTCAAAAACGAGACCACCAAGTTTTTTGCCCGGCCCGGCTTGAGAACTCCCTAATTTCTTGGCAATTCTTCGCGAGCAATTCTCTTGGGGGGAGTATTTCTCACTCTGAATTCCCCCGAACACTAATCCGCGGGAGGGCAGTTCTCACTCTGAATTCCCCCGAACACTAATCCGCGGGAGGGCAGTTCTCACTCTGAATTCCCCGAACACTAATCCGCGGGAGGGCAGTTCTCACTCTGAATTCCCCGAACACTAATCCGCGGGAGGGCAGTTCTCACTCTGAATTCCCCCGAACACTAATCCGCGGGAGGGCAGTTCTCACTCTGAATTCCCCCGAACACTAATCCGCGGGAGGGCAGTTCTCACTCTGAATTCCCCCGAACACTAATCCGCGGAGGGCAGTTCTCACTCTGAATTTCCCCGAACACTAATCCGCGGGAGGGCAGTTCTCACTCTGAATTCCCCCGAACACTAATCCACGGGAGGGCAGTTTCTCACTCTGAATTCCCCGCGGCAATTGCAAGAGTCGGGAATTCTCATTCCCCGAATTCCCGCTTGAAAAGCCCCGCTATTTACCAAGCCGGGAGTCAGCGGGCCTGCCTGTTATTCGCGGCGAAGTCCAGCTCCCCCGCCCCATCTTGAGAGTCCCGTGCAGTTCAATGAGCAGCGGCCAGCCGTATCTTCGAGCTCGACTATAGCGATTAAAACAGACAGGTCCCCTAATCCCGGTGTTAGCCGGTCCACCTCAGCTCACATCCGAGCTGACTCCAGTTGAGGGCTATCGGAGAAAGCCGCCACCCCTCTCCTGACGGCAGTGCAGCAGCCGTGCTCAGTCAGGCGATGGGGAGGCAGATAAGCTGGGCGACCCCCCCCCCGCTGGGCCCGGGGGCGCTCTGGAAGTTCGGACTCGGCAGGACACTTGTTGCTGGCCGGAGTGCAGGCGCACTCTTGGATGGATGGCCTGACAGCTCAGAGAAGTCCCATCCCATCTTCTACGACCCGAGCGGAGCGGTTAATGAAATTTTTCGCAGCCAGCAATTTCAATATGAGCAGCCTCCCACCCCCCCGAGTGGCACCTCACCCGGACAGCTCAAACTGTCTGTCGGCAATCAAAGCTGCAGAGCTGGCAAACATTGGGGGAGGATTTGCTCTTCGGGTGTCAGTCAGGAAGAAATTGAAGCAGAGCTTCCAGCCGATCGCTGCTTGCCCGGCGCCAACAGAGTGGCGAATCTCCGGCGAGTTGAAAATTGAAATTTTGGCAAGCAGTTTTTGCCTGGAGCATCATTCCGAATCCTGTGTCAAATCATCATTCCGAATCCTGTGTCAAATCATCATTCCGAATCCTGTGTCAAATCATCATTCCGAATCCTGTGTCAAATCATCATTCCGAATCCTGTGTCAAATCATCATTCCGAATCCTGTGTCAAATCATCATTCCGAATCCTGTGTCAAATCATCATTCCGAATCCTGTGTCAAATCATCATTCCGAATCGTGTGTCAAATCATCATTCAGAATCCTGTGTCAAATCATCATTCCGAATCGTGTGTCAAATCATCATTCCGAATCCTGTGTCAAATCATCATTCCGAATCCTGTGTCAAATCATCATTCCGAATCGTGTGTCAAATCATCATTCCGAATCCTGTGTCAAATCATCATTCCGAATCCTGTGTCAAATCATCATTCCGAATCGTGTGTCAAATCATCATTCCGAATCGTGTGTCAAATCATCATTCAGAATCCTGTGTCAAATCATCATTCCGAATCCTGTGTCAAATCATCATTCCGAATCCTGTGTCAAATCATCATTCCGAATCCTGTGTCAAATCATCATTCAGAATCCTGTGTCAAATCATCATTCCGAATCCTGTGTCAAATCATCATTCCGAATCCTGTGTCAAATCATCATTCCGAATCCTGTGTCAAATCATCATTCCGAATCGTGTGTCAAATCATCATTCCGAATCCTGTGTCAAATCATCATTCCGAATCGTGTGTCAAATCATCATTCCGAATCCTGTGTCAAATCATCATTCCGAATCCTGTGTCAAATCATCATTCCGAATCCTGTGTCAAATCATCATTCCGAATCCTGTGTCAAATCATCATTCCGAATCCTGTGTCAAATCATCATTCCGAATCCTGTGTCAAATCATCATTCCGAATCCTGTGTCAAATCATCATTCCGAATCGTGTGTCAAATCATCATTCCGAATCCTGTGTCAAATCATCATTCCGAATCGTGTGTCAAATCATCATTCAGAATCCTGTGTCAAATCATCATTCCGAATCCTGTGTCAAATCATCATTCCGAATCCTGTGTCAAATCATCATTCAGAATCGTGTGTCAAATCATCATTCCGAATCGTGTGTCAAATCATCATTCCGAATCCTGTGTCAAATCATCATTCCGAATCCTGTGTCAAATCATCATTCCGAATCGTGTGTCAAATCATCATTCCGAATCGTGTGTCAAATCATCATTCCGAATCCTGTTTCAAATCATCATTCCGAATCCTGTGTCAAATCATCATTCAGAATCCTGTGTCAAATCATCATTCCGAATCGTGTGTCAAATCATCATTCCGAATCGTGTGTCAAATCATCATTCCGAATCGTGTGTCAAATCATCATTCAGAATCCTGTATCAAATCATCATTCCGAATCGTGTGTCAAATCATCATTCAGAATCCTGTGTCAAATCATCATTCCGAATCGTGTGTCAAATCATCATTCCGAATCCTGTGTCAAATCATCATTCCGAATCGTGTGTCAAATCATCATTCCGAATCCTGTGTCAAATCATCATTCCGAATCCTGTGTCAAATCATCATTCCGAATCCTGTGTCAAATCATCATTCCGAATCCTGTGTCAAATCATCATTCCGAATCCTGTTTCAAATCATCATTCCGAATCCTGTGTCAAATCATCATTCCGAATCCTGTGTCAAATCATCATTCCGAATCCTGTGTCAAATCATCATTCCGAATCCTGTGTCAAATCATCATTCCGAATCCTGTGTCAAATCATCATTCCGAATCCTGTGTCAAATCATCATTCCGAATCCTGTGTCAAATCATCATTCCGAATCCTGTTTCAAATCATCATTCCGAATCCTGTGTCAAATCATCATTCAGAATCCTGTGTCAAATCATCATTCCGAATCCTGTGTCAAATCATCATTCCGAATCCTGTGTCAAATCATCATTCCGAATCCTGTGTCAAATCATCATTCCGAATCCTGTGTCAAATCATCATTCAGAATCCTGTGTCAAATCATCATTCCGAATCCTGTGTCAAATCATCATTCCGAATCCTGTGTCAAATCATCATTCCGAATCCTGTGTCAAATCATCATTCCGAATCCTGTGTCAAATCATCATTCCGAATCGTGTGTCAAATGACCTCCCCACTCCAAGGCCCCACTCTACCTGACCTCCCCACTCGAAAGCCTCCGTCCACCTGACCTCCCCACTCCAAAGCCCTCCCTCTACCTGACCTCTCCACTCCAAATCCCTTCTGCCTGACCTCCCCACCCCAAATCTCATCTGCCTGACCCCCTCACTCCAAAGCCCCCTCTGCCTGACCCCCTCACTCCAAAGCCTCCCTCCACCTGACCTCCCCACTCCACAGCCCTCCTCCCAGCTCAGCCCCGGGACCCCCCGAGCAGCCGGGCTGATCAGCTGCCCTGGGCCGAAGTTGCGGCCTCCATAATGAAAGCATTGAGGCAGCTTTGGCGAGGCCGGGAAAATATTTAGCGGTCTTCCGCCCCAGTCCGAATCGAATTTGCTATTCGAGCTCGAGGCCCAGGCTCCTCTTGGACTCGCCTAGCATTTTTTACTGGATGATGATGAAGCGCTACGTGTTGGAAGCTGCGGCTGCCGCTGCCTGTCTCGCTTCTGGAAGCACTTTTGTCTGCTTGCCAATCCAGAAAAATACTGAAAAATGAAGAGCTGAGAGGCACTTCGAAGAAGTCTCTACTTGCTTCCCCAAGACTTTTTTTCGCGAAAACTGGGGTCTGGGGATTTGGAGGTGGGGCGATGGGAAGGCAGAAATTCAAATCCCATCAAGAGAAAAGGTGTCAACTCTAATGAGGTGTAAAAAGTCCCGGAAATGTGCCAAAAAATTAGATATTAAATTTCCTAGAAATTAGAAACTCCAATTCCTAGAAAGTCCAATTCCTAGAAAGTCCAATTCCTAGAAAGTCCAATTCCTAGAAAGTCCAATTCCTACGAGTATAAAGTCCAATTCTTAGAAAGTCCAATTCCTAGAAATTCCAATTCCTAGAAAGTCAAATTCCTAGAAAGTATAAACTCCAATTCTTAGAAAGTATAAACTACAATTCCTAGAAAAATAGATACTCCAATTCCTAGAAATTAGGTAGCTCCAATTCCTAGAAAGTCCAATTCCTAGAAAGTCCAACTCCTAGAAAGTCAAATTCTTAGAAAGTATAAACTCCAACTCGTAGAAAGTATAAACTATAATACAATTCCTAGAAAAAAAAGATACTCCAATTTGTAGAAAGTAGAAACTCCAATTCCTAGAAAGTATAAACTCCAATTCGTAGAAAGTATAAACTACAATTCCTAGAAAAATAGATACTCCAATTCGTAGAAAGTAGAAACTCCAATTCGAAGAAAGTAGAAACTCCAATTCCTAGAAAGTATAAACTCCAATTCTTAGAAAGTATAAACTCAAATTCGTAGAAAGTATAAACTCCAATTCGTAGAAAGTATAAACTCCAATTCGTAGAAAGTATAAACTACAATTCGTAGAAAGTATAAACTACAATTCCTAGAAAAATAGATACTCCAATTCTTAGAAAGTAGAAACTCCAATTCGTAGAAAGTAGAAACTCCAATTCGTAGAAAGTAGAAACTCCAATTTCCTGAATTCCCATGGCTCCGAGTTCCCATGGCTCCCCAGCAGATCTCGGGGATCCACCTGAGACAGAGGATGCGTTTCCTTAAATCTTTATTTTCGGTTTTAAAGCCCACTTGAGCACGGCTTTGAGTCTGTTGGAAAGAAGACACTGGCAGACTGACAGAAGCACGAGCAGCCACTCCAGTTTGAATTTGAATCGTTTGGCATTCGGCTCGCTGCACCCTGTCACAAAATGGGACGGGTTGGACCGGTTGTCGCTGGCAGCTGGCGGGCTTTCGTCCCGTAGAGGCGGCCTCATCCGGATGCTCCATCGAGTTGAACTGACAGAGCGATTGAAATTCGTGAAAATTGAAATCTTTTTTTGCCCGACACTGAAAAAAGTTGATTGACAAATCCCTAATCCCACCCAGGCAACTCGTACGCCTGGACCAACGACCGGCCGCACGGCAACGCCTCAGTTGAGTATCTGCTCAAGCAGCACCTGCTCAAGGGCTATGACATCACCAGCAGGCCGGTGCGCCAGGACGCCACCCCGGTGGAGACAAAAATTGGCATGTCTCTGTTCCACATACTGGACACGGTGAGCGGGATTGGCGTCTGTCTGTCTGTCTGTCTGTCTGTCTGTCTGTCTGTCTGTCTGTCTGTCTGTCTGTCTGTCTGTCTGTCTGTCTGTCTGTCTGTCTGTCTGTCTGTCTGTCTGTCTGTCTGTCTGTCTGTCTGTCTGTCTGTCTGTCTGTCTGTCTGTCTGTCTGTCTGTCTGTCTGTCTGTCTGTCTGTCTGTCTGTCTGTCTGTCTGTCTGTCTTAGTGTCTGTCTGTCTGTCTGTCTGTCTGTCTGTCTGTCTGTCTGTCTGTCTGTCTGTCTGTCTTAGTGTCTGTCTGTCTGTCTGTCTGTCTGTCTGTCTGTCTGTCTGTCTGTCTGTCTGTCTGTCTGTCTGTCTGTCTGTCTGTCTGTCTGTCTGTCTGTCTGTCTGTCTCGTCTGTCTCTCTAAACGTCCTTCTTGTTCTTTTCATCTGCCAGCCCCGATTAGCATGCACAGCGGGCAGCTCCGTAGCTCCAAAATGCCTGATTAGATGACGAGCCGCGACCAAGAATCCCCAAAATCCGGCAGCCCCGAGTCCCAGAGACTCAGCAAAGCTGGGCTGCTCAAAAGGCGGCTCATCGGTGGCGCCAGCTGGTGGTGCGGCGCGGCCGCACTGGGACGCCGGCGCCGTGGCGGCACCTCTGGTCACGCTTTGAACTTTTAGAGGCCAGTCCCGCTCCCCACCCCGCCCACGGCAATTTGAGCGGCCTCGCGTGATTCCCTGGTGGACACGGGAGCGCCTCATCATTAATAAGGAGACCAGTTGAGCAGTGTGCAAAAGGCTTAAGCGATGAAGCTCAGACTTTGAAAGTAGCCGAATTTATCCATTCTGAAAAGACACCGAGCTCAACATTGAGCCAGACCGCTGAGCACAAGAAAAATAGAAGTGGCCGATCAGCGAAGGCAGGCAGACCCGGGCCGCTTTGTTTCCAAAAATAGCTCGGCATTGATATGCTCTCCGCTCTCCCCTCTTCTCTCTTATCTCTTCCCTCTTCTCCTGCCTCTTCTCTCTCCTCTCCTCTCTCCCCTCTCCCTTCCCGTCTCTCCTCTCTCCTCTCTCCTCTCTCCTCTCTCTTCTCTCCTCTCTTCCCTCTCCTCTCTCCTCTCTCCTCTCTCTTCTCTCCTCTCTTCCCTCTTCTTCTCTTCTCTCTCCTCTCCTCTCTCCCCTCTTCCTTCCCGTCTCTCCTCTCTCCTCTCTCTTCTCTCCTCTCTTCCCCCTCCTCTCTTCTCTCCCCTCTCTCCTCTCTCCTCTCTCCCCTCTTCTTCTCTTCTCTAAATGAGTTACATAACTGTCATATTCGCATCCGCCACTCCAACAGTTCAATTATATTACACTGCCAGCACTCGTAACTCTCAAAGATTTGCTTCACTGGGATTCGTGACCGATTCAATAACCCATTGATTTACATGCACCGCATCATCCGTTTAATCAGAAAGAAAATCGTAGCTGGTCTGGAAAATTCGGCGAGATGCGAATCAGCATTCGCTCGTAGACAGGTTGAAAATCATCCGTGGCCATCATTTCAGAACGAGCGACACCAGACGATCTCAGCTCAGGTGTCCATCAGGGTGGTGAGCAGTGACTTGCATTTCTAAGCTGCATCACCAATGCCTCAGGATGGAGTACCCGCTAAATTATATCCCCCATGTCACCCTTTTTGCAGCACTGGTGGGACGAATATCTGAAATGGGATTCGAGCGTTTTCCCCATAAAAAAGTTTTGGATCCCCGCCAAGAGCATCTGGAGGCCGGATCTCATTATAACAAACTAGTGAGTCAGGCGCAGCTGAGTTCACTGCTGTGAGCCGTTGACATCGTTCTGACCCCTTAACAATAGAACGCCTCCCTTGACCTTGACTCTTCATCCTGCTCCCTGATACCAGCTCCCTGATCCCAGCTCCCTGATCCCAGCTCCCTGATCCCAGCTCCCTGATCCCAGCTCCCTGATCCCAGCTCCCTGATCCCAGCTCCCTGATCCCAGCTCCCTGATCCCATCTACTTGACCCAGCTCCCTGATCCCAGCTCCCTGATCCCAGCTCCCTGATCCCAGCTCCCTGATCCCAGCTCCCTGATCCCAGCTCCCTGATCCCAGCTCCCTGATCCCATCTACTTGATCCAGCTCCCTGATCCCAGCTCCCTGATCCCAGCTCCCTGATCCCAGCTCCCTGATCCCAGCTCCCTGATCCCAGCTCCCTGATCCCATCTACTTGACCCAGCTCCCTGATCCTAACTCCCTGATTCCAGCTCCCCGATCCTAACTCCCTGATCCCAGCTCCCTGATCCCAGCTCCCTCATACCAGCTCCCTGATCCCAGCTCCCTCATACCAGCTCCCTGATTCCAGCTCCCCGATCCTAACTCCCTGATTCCAGCTCCCCGATCCTAACTCCCTGATTCCAGCTCCCCGATCCTAACTCCCTGATTCCAGCTCCCCGATCCTAACTCCCTGATCCCAACTCCCTGGTCCCAACTCCCTCATACCAGCTCCCTGATCGACGCTTCCTGATCTTAAGCCTCCTGATCCTACTGTAGCTCAGTGATCCCATCTAATTGATACTAGCTCCTTGATTCCAACTCCCTGATCCCAGCTCCTTGATCCCAACTCCCTGATCCCAGCTCCTTGATCCCAACTCCCTGATTCCAGCTCCCTGATCCCAGCTCCCTGATCCCAGCTACCTTATCCCAGCTACCTTATCCCAGTTCCCTGATCCCAGCTACCTTATCCCAGCTACCTTATCCCAGCTCCCTGATCCCAGCTACCTTATCCCAGCTACCTTATCCCAGTTCCCTGATCCCAGCTACCTTATCCCAGCAACCTTATCCCAGCTCCCTGATCCCAGCTACCTTATCCCAGCTACCTTATCCCAGTTCCCTGATCCCAGCTCCCGGATCTCAGCCTCTATCGCGGACTCGAACCCGCAGCGCCAATGACGAGTACTCGGACTACATGAACACCAACGCCATCGTGGAGAAGAACGGCAATGTGATGTGGACCTTCCCCATCGTGGTGAAAATGTACTGCACTCTGGACGTGCGCTACTTCCCCTTCGACACGCAGGAGTGCAACATGACCTTCGTGTCCTGGACCTACGACGGCTTTCAGGTGGCGCTGAACCACACTGGCCAGGCGGACCAGAAGGTGTACTACAACGCCCGCAACCAGGAGTGGAAGGTCACGGGCATCACGCCCTACCAGCAGTTCAACAAGTACCCCTGCTGCGAGTCGCCCTTCCCCGTGATCCACTTCACCATCCACATGTACCGGCGCTGCCTGTTCTACGTGATCAACCTGATCTGCCCCTGCCTGCTCATCTACTTCGTGTCCTTCCTGGCCTTCTACCTGCCCATCGAGTCCGGCGAGAAGGTCAACCTGGAGATCACCGTGCTGCTGGCTCTGGTGGTGTTCCTGCTCATGGTCAGCGAGACCATGCCGCCCACCCCGGATGCCATCCCGATTCTGGGTGAGCTCTCCGCTGCACTAAGCACATTCTTGAGCACACCCGCTACTCTGACTCTCACACCCGCTACTCTGACTCTCACACCGGCTTCTCTGACTCTCACACCCGCTACTCCGATTCTCACACCCGCTACTCTGACTCTCACACCGGCTTCTCTGACTCTCACACCCGCTACTCCGACTCTCACACCCGCTTCTCTGACTCTCACACCCGCTACTCTGACTCTCTAGCCGGCTACTCTGACTCTCACACCCGCTACTCTGACTCTCACACCCGCTACTTTGACTCTCACACCCGCTACTCTGACTCTCACACCCGCTACTCTGACTCTCACACTCGCTACTCTGACTCTCACACCCGCTACTCTGACTTTCACACCCGCTACTCTGACTCTCACACTCGCTACTCTGACTCTCACACCCGCTACTCTGACTCTCACACCCGCTACTTTGACTCTCACACCCGCTACTCTGACTCTCACACCCGCTACTCTGACTCTCACACTCGCTACTCTGACTCTCACACCCGCTACTCTGACTCTCACACCCGCTACTTTGACTCTCACACCCGCTACTCTGACTCTCACACCCGCTACTCTGACTTTCACACCCGCTACTCTGACTCTCACACTCGCTACTCTGACTCTCACACCCGCTACTCTGACTCTCACACCCGCTACTCTGACTCTCCTTCCCGCAGGCCTGCTGTTCACCGTCACCATGACGATGGTGGCCCTGAGCGTGGTGATGGCCGTCATCGTCACGCAGGTGTTTTTCTCCCAGCCGCAGGAGCGCCCGCCGGGCTACGCCATGCGCCTCTCCCGCCTTTACCGCCGCTGGACCCGCCAGAAGCCGCCGACGCCGCCACAGCCGCCGCGAGGCCTCCGAGCGCAGAAGGGAATCGCCAGGATGCGCCGCGTTGATGTGGACGCCGTCAGCCTCGACTCCTTCGAGATCGGCGCCGGTGGCGGCGGCATCGGTGAGGTGCCGCCCTCGGCGCTGTACTTCAAAGGCGCGCTGGCCGCCGCCACAGCTGCCTCCGCCGCCGCCAGCCGCGGCAACGGCTGTCTGCCATCCGCAAGCAGCGACCCCGTCGGCTTCATCGGTGGCGGTCGGCGCCTCTGGCCGGACAATGGTGGCGCCGAAGAGGCCGCGCCATCAGCGGCCCCGATCACGACATCGACAGACTACTCGGAGGACTGGAAGTTCGCCGCCTTCGCCCTGGACCGGATCTTCTTCTGGACCTTCAGCCTGCTGACCGCCTGCATGTTCCTGGTCGTCTGCTGGGTCGCCTACCCCGCCTTCTTCGAGGACCACTCGTGACCGGCGGCCATGGTTCAAGGACAGATAGGAGTTCCTGCAGGAACAGCTAAGAATTCCAAGGACAGCTAGGAGTTCCAAGGACAGCTAATAGTTCCAAGCACAGCTAGGAGTTCCAAGCACAGCTAGGAGTTCCAAGCACAGCTAGGAGTTCCAAGCACAGATAGGAGTTCCAAGCACAGCTAGGAGTTCCAAGCACAGCTAGGAGTTCCAAGCACAGCTAGGAGTTCCAAGCACAGATAGGAGTTCCAAGCACAGATAGGAGTTCCAAGCACAGCTAGGAGTTCCAAGCACAGATAGGAGTTCCAAGCACAGCTAATAGTTCCAAGCACAGCTAGGAGTTCCAAGGACAGCTAATAGTTCCAAGCACAGCTAATAGTTCCAAGCACAGCTAGGAGTTCCAAGCACAGATAGGAGTTCCAAGGACAGCTAATAGTTCCAAGCACAGCTAGGAGTTCCAAGCACAGATAGGAGTTCCAAGGACAGCTAATAGTTCCAAGCACAGCTAATAGTTCCAAGGACAGCTAGGAGTTCCAAGCACAGCTAGGAGTTCCAAGCACAGCTAATAGTTCCAAGGACAGCTAATAGTTCCAAGCACAGCTAATAGTTCCAAGGACAGCTAATAGTTCCAAACACAGCTAAGAGTTCCAAGGACAGATAGGAGTTCCAAGGACAGATAGGAGTTCCAAGGACAGCTAAGAATTCCAAGGACAGCTAGGAGTTCCAAGGACAGCTAGGAGTTCCAAGGACAGCTAGGAGTTCCAAAGAAAGCTAGGAGCCATAAAAAACAGATATTTGACATTTATGATGCAAATTGCGGAAAATTGCGCAAACAGAAATCCAAAAAAATTACGCTTTTATGTTGTCTCTGATCACCTGTAGCGGTGTACTGCTTTGTATCTTCCTGCGCGATTTGTTCAGCGTGATTACCAATTTATTCTATTCAAATCAAGTTGAACGAATTGTACTCGGAAATATAACTTGAAACCATTGCAATATTGCAATAAAAACATTGAAATTTTAATCAGCCTATAACTTTCGTGCTGAAGACACACTAGCTTGTACTAACCAAATCGGCATAAGTAGTGCTGTAAGCAAACTTTTCCCAATGGGGTCCCCATTAATTATTGCAAGATTTTGAGATGTACAAGCTTTGAGATTGGAGCTTGTGATGTGTGTGATCAGAGCTTGTGGTTTGTGATCGGAGCTTGTGAATTGTGATCGCCGATTGTGGTTTGTGATCAGAGATTGTGGTTTGTGATCAGAGATTGTGGCTTGTGATCAGAGATTGTGGCTTGTGATCAGAGATTGTGGTTTGTGATCAGAGATTGTGGCTTGTGATCAGAGATTGTGGTTTGTGATCAGAGATTGTGGTTTGTGATCAGAGATTGTGGTTTGTGATCAGAGATTGTGGTTTGTGATCAGAGATTGTGGTTTGTGATCAGAGATTGTGGTTTGTGATCAGAGATTGTGGTTTGTGATAAGAGATTGTGGTTTGTGATCAGAGATTGTGGTTTGTGATCAGAGATTGTGGTTTGTGATCAGAGATTGTGGTTTGTGATCAGAGATTGTGGTTTGTGATCAGAGATTGTGGTTTGTGATCAGAGATTGTGGCTTGTGATCGGAGCTTGTGGTTTGTGATCGAAGCTTGTGGTTTGTGATCAGAGATTGTGGTTTGTGATCGGAGCTTGTGGCTTGTGATCGGAGCTTGTGGTTTGTGATCGAAGCTTGTGGTTTGTGATCAGAGATTGTGGTTTGTGATCAGAGATTGTGGTTTGTGATCAGAGATTGTGGCTTCTGATCAGAGATTGTGGTTTGTGATCAGAGATTGTGGTTTGTGATAAGAGATTGTGGTTTGTGATCAGAGATTGTGGTTTGTGATCAGAGATTGTGGTTTGTGATCAGAGATTGTGGTTTGTGATCAGAGATTGTGGTTTGTGATCAGAGATTGTGGTTTGTGATCAGAGATTGTGGTTTGTGATCAGAGATTGTGGCTTGTGATCAGAGATTGTGGTTTGTGATCAGAGATTGTGGTTTGTGATCAGAGATTGTGGTTTGTGATCAGAGATTGTGGTTTGTGATCAGAGATTGTGGCTTGTGATCAGAGATTGTGGTTTGTGATCAGAGATTGTGGTTTGTGATCAGAGATTGTGGTTTGTGATCAGAGATTGTGGTTTATGATCAATCATGCAGATACTCGTATGCTAAGTACATCTGTCCTGGCGTCTACAGTAACATGCACCTGCGGTTTGCTCTCATTTAGCGTAATTTAGTCGAAACTGCTCAGCCAGATGATGTAGGCAACCCGCCATTTTATGGCCATAATCAGAGTCACGTGATCCGGGATCCGTCAGGTCACGTGACTGTGTCTCAGCGCAGCGCAATTGAACTACACGAAGGCTTATCCGATGCCAAAGTGTTTGATGACAAAGGCGAACTCAAGGAAATAACATTATGATTGATACGATTATATTTTTAATCAAGCAAAATTGACCCAAAGTACAGTAAAAAAGTGCGCGCGCAGATCAGAGAAAGTGAGCGAGAACGCCTTGGCGCAATACTTACTGTAGGTGAGTAATAAGTTAATTAATTAGTTTAACTTAGCAAAGCTTACCGAGCCAAGCGAACATTGATTACGGGCAAGTACAGAGTAGAAATGGCTAACAAAGGGGTTATAATGAAGCAGAGAAACATCAGAAAAGCTGCTTGTGTTGCCAGGCGATCAGAAATTCATCAAGGTCGGCTTTGGAAAAAAATTTGCGCGTTTTACGCTACTATGAGTAGGCGAGTTCAAACAGTTTTATTTAACACAAGGGCCACTCCGCAATCAAGCTACTGACATTGAAACTTTTCAGTAGTTTTTGAGGACATTAACACTATATTTCTTAGAGCGCAGCAACTAACTACAAAGAACCCAACCTCCAATTTTCTCATTTCTCAATTGGCAACGATGTGCATGTTATACTACTGAAAAGCTACTGACCTCTCTTCCACAAGTCTCAAATTTTGTCCTAAATTTTCGGCATTACAAGAAACCCGCAGGCTACTCAGTGGCCTCCCGCTTGGACGGCGGGCAGATGAGCACCGGCCTGTAGGCGTGGTGCAGCACGTAGTCGCTCACGGAGCCCAGGAAGGTGCGCCGCAGGGTGCCGAGGCCGCGGCTGCCCATCACCACCAGGTCCGCCTCGTGCTCCTCGGCCGCTTGCACGATGGCCTCGCCAGGCTCGCCGGACACATTCACGAAGGAGAACTTCTTGATGCCCAGCTGGTGGCAGGCGTCCTTCCAGCGCTGCTTGAGCCGCTCAGCCTCCGCCAGCTGCTCCTCCATCAGCTCCGTGTGCCGCTTCAAGAAGTTGTCGCTGACGCTCAGCGCCACCGGCTGGCTTGGCGGCTCCACGGCGTGGACAAGCAGCAGGACGTCCGTGGGCTGGCGCACCTGCTTCAGGTACATGTCGAATGCGCGCTTGCAGTGCGGCGAGCTGTCCACCGCCAGCAGCACCACCTTCATGGACTTCTCCGCTGCGCCAGCGGTCTCGGCTGCAGGGCTGGACATGGCGGCGCGCTGTGGCATGAATGGCAGGATGGCAAATGGAATAGGAGGATGGGAAATGAATGGCAGGATGGCAAATGGAATGGCAGGATGGCAAATGGAATGGCAGGATGGCAAATGGAATGACAGGATGGGAAATGGAATGACAGGATGGGAAATGGAATGACAGGATGGGAAATGGAATGACAGGATGGGAAATGGAACGGCAGGATGGCAAATGGAATGACAGGATGGGAAATAAAATGGCAGGATAGGAAATGGAATTACAGGATGGGAAATGGAATTACAGGATGGGAAATGGAATTACAGGATGGGAAATGGAATGGCAGGATGGGAAATGGAATTACAGGATGGGAAATGGAATGACAGGATGGGAAATGGAATGGCAGGATGGGAAATGGAATGGCAGGATGGGAAATGGAATGGCAGGATGGGAAATGGAATGACAGGATGGGAAATGGAATGGCAGGATGGGAAATGGAATGACAGGGTGGGAAATGGAATGGCCAGTTGAAAAATGAACTGAGAGCAATCAGCACAGATAAGACACGCTAGGCTGTGCAGCGGTAGGGTTAAAGCCAGATAAGAGAATTCGTATCTTAAAATTCGCCAAGATAACAGACGGCCCCTCCAAGCTGAGCAGCTCAGCTAATCATTGGGACTCTTATCTAGAAAACAGCTTAGCGAAAGCAGTTCAGCTGCATGAGAAAGAATTTCACCAAGGCCGACCCGAAAGTTCAAAGAAAACTTTGCAACCTTTCAAGTTCTCACAAATAGCAATAAAACCACAAGCAATTCTTTGTACTTTTGCTAATTGATTATTGATTTTAAAAATTGAAATTCCGGCTACAAAGCTTGAAAATGATAGACACAGAAAGTCAGTTGCGTTAAGCGTGGCATGACTCTGCCGCACCATGGGCAGGTAAGGTAGGCATTGAGTAGCAGGGTGCGCCGACAGGCACCCAGGAAGCACATGCGGTGTAAACAATGGGATAAAAAAGTGCAAAACAGGCATGCGGCCGAGTAGAGTTCGAGTGTACGAACAGTGTTGCCACTGATAAAACATCTGCAGTACAAACGCCTGATAGTGTCTGTAAAAAGCTAATTAACAGAGCAAATAAAATACTTATTGACAGTATTGAAGATAGAAATGAGCGAGCAGTGGTTGCGCCAGTACAGGCTTGGTTTGGGATTCGAGCTCATCTAACCGAGGATTCGAGCTTAGCTAACTTGGGGATTCGAGCTCAGATAACTTGGGGATTCGAGCTCAGATAACTTGGGGATTCGAGCTCAGATAACTTGGGGATTCGAGCTCAGCTAACATGGAGATTCGAGCTCAGCTAACATGGGGATTCGAGCTCAGCTAACATGGGGATTCGAGCTCAGCTAACATGGGGATTCGAGCTCAGCTAACATGGGGATTCGAGCTCAGCTAACATGGGGATTCGAGCTCAGCTAACATGGAGATTCGAGCTCAGCTAACATGGGGATTCGAGCTCAGCTAACTTGGGGATTCGAGCTCAGATAACTTGGAGATTCGAGCTCAGATAACTTGGGGATTCGAGCTCAGCTAACTTGGGGATTCGAGCTCAGATAACTTGGAGATTCGAGCTCAGATAACATGGGGATTCGAGTTTTAACATGGGGATTCGAGTCTCAAATCGGAGAGTCGGGCGGCGGGTCGGGCAGAGTGGCGCCGGGCCCATGGACGGTGATGGCGAGGCCCTTGGACTCCCAGCGGAAGCAGCGCGGCCACTCCTGCCGGTCTGGCGGCAGCCGCAGGCAGTGCATTTCGTAGTCCATCTGCTCCAGCAGCTCGTCCGAGATCAGCGCGTGCAGCCACAGGCCTCTGGCCGCGTACGGAAGCTCCTCCGTCACCACGACGCCGCGGACGGCGCTGGGCACCAGGGAAACGGCGTGGCCGCCGCCGCCGGCCGACACGAGGGTGAAATGGCGGCCTTTGCGGAGCCGCGACTCCAGCGCGTCAGGCAGCGCCAGGCCGGCCTCGTGCGACACGTGGATGTGCGGCCGGGACACCGTGGTCACCTCGGCGGCGCCACCGGATGGCCCGTCCTCGTCCAGCCACATCAGGCGGCACGTGACCGCCGCCAGGCCGCTGCCGTGCTGCTCCTGGGAGAAGAAAACCGGGATGGCTGGCTTTGAGATCTGGGACGCGGGATTTGGCACGTTGTGTTTGGCATCTGAGACATGGGATGCTGGCTTTGGGATCTGGGATGCTGGCTTTGGGATCTGGGATGCTGGCTTTGGGATCTGGGATGCTGGCTTTGGGATCTGGGATGCTGGCTTTTGGATCTGGGATGCTGGCTTTCGGATCCGGGGTCCGGATTCTTAGGCATCTGGAATGCTGGCTTTGGGATCCGGGTTGCTATCTTAGGCATCTGGAATGCTGACTTTGGGATCCGGGTTGCTATCTTAGGGATCTGGTATGCTGGCTTTGGGATCCGGGTTGCTATCTTAGGGATCTGGGATGCTGACTTTGGGATCTGGGATGCTGACTTTGGGATCTGGGATGCTGGCGTTGGGATCCGGATTGCTATTTTAGGGATCTGGGACTGGGATGCTGACTTTGGGATCTGGGAGGCTGACTTTGGGATCCGGATTGCTATCTTAGGGATCTCGGATCTACAGCAGAGACATTGTCAATGATGATAGAAATAAGACAAGCAGGAAGTCAGTCGCCACAGACCTGCTGATCGCGCACCATCTCGCGCAGCTCGGGGTGCAGGTCGAACAGGGACTCGCCCCGGCGCATGTCAGTGACGATGGGCAGCATGCTGGCGATGGCCGGCACAGACCAGGCCTGGGCGGCCGCCAGCTCGTCCGCAGTTGCTCCGAGCAGCAGGGGGAAGCGGACGCTGCCCAGCGGGCCCTGGGCGCAGGGCGGCAGGCGCGGGTCGGAGGCCAGCAGCAGGTGCTGCAGCCGGGAATCGCGGCTGCCGTCAAGCGGGCCGGGCCAGGGCACGAAGTCGCCGGCGCTGATGAGGCAGCCGGTGGCGAACACGTAGCGGGCCAGCGACTGCAGCAGGCGGGCCGCCCACTGCGGCGGCGGCGAGATCGGGTCCTCGCGGCGCACCCGGAACGACAGCTCGAAGCCGAAGCCGGAGGCGTCGCCGGGCCCGGCTGCCCGCTCGTGGACGCGGCCGTCGCCATGGAGGTCGGAGAGGCCGGCGGTGACGAAGTGCCAGTGCGGTGACACCTCGGAATCGCCCGGGTGGGCGAAGGCGAGCACGCAGTCCAGCGGGTCGGGGCCGCCCTGCCAGTACTTGAGCACAGAGTAAAAGTGCAGCGGGCAGGTCTGGCTGGGGTAGAGCGCCAGGCAGGTTGTGCGCAGCAGCTCAAGGCCGGGCGGAACGGCCTCGTCTGGCGCCGCGACTGGCGCCGCGACTGGCGCTGCGACTGGGGCTGCGGCCGACTGCTGCGGGAGCGAGAGTCGGGAGCTGAATCTCAGGTGCCAGTTGCTGGGGGATCTGGGAGCTCAATCTCAGGTGCCAGTTGCTGGGGGATCTGGGAGCTCAATCTCAGGTGCCAGTTGCTGGGGGATCTGGGAGCTGCATCTCAGGTGCCAGTTGCTGGGGGATCTGGGAGCTGCATCTCAGGTGCCAGTTGCTGGGGGATCTGGGAGCTGCATCTCAGGTGCCAGTTGCTGGGGGATCTGGGAGCTCAATCTCAGGTGCCAGTTGCTGGGGGATCTGGGAGCTCAATCTCAGGTGCCAGTTGCTGGGGGATCTGGGAGCTCAATCTCAGGTGCCAGTTGCTGGGGGATCTGGGAGCTCAATCTCAGGTGCCAGTTGCTGGGGGATCTGGGAGCTCAATCTCAGGTGCCAGTTGCTGGGGGATCTGGGAGCTCAATCTCAGGTGCCAGTTGCTGGGGGATCTGGGAGCTCAATCTCAGGTGCCAGTTGCTGGGGGATCTGGGAGCTCAATCTCAGGTGCCAGTTGCTGGGGGATCTGGGAGCTCAATCTCAGGTGCCAGTTGCTGGGGGATCTGGGAGCTCAATCTCAGGTGCCAGTTGCTGGGGGATCTGGGAGCTCAATCTCAGGTGCCAGTTGCTGGGGGATCTGGGAGCTCAATCTCAGGTGCCAGTTGCTGGGGGATCTGGGAGCTCAATCTCAGGTGCCAGTTGCTGGGGGATCTGGGAGCTCAATCTCAGGTGCCAGTTGCTGGGGGATCTGGGAGCTCAATCTCAGGTGCCAGTTGCTGGGGGATCTGGGAGCTCAATCTCAGGTGCCAGTTGCTGGGGGATCTGGGAGCTCAATCTCAGGTGCCAGTTGCTGGGGGATCTGGGAGCTCAATCTCAGGTGCCAGTTGCTGGGGGATCTGGGAGCTCAATCTCAGGTGCCAGTTGCTGGGGGATCTGGGAGCTCAATCTCAGGTGCCAGTTGCTGGGGGATCTGGAAACCAGACATCTAGCGTCTCCAAAGAAACACACAAAATGAAAGAGCCAAATAATGCTGAAATGAAGAACAACAAAGAAAACAGGTATCCCAAAAGTTGTTAAGTTGTTGGATTTTATCCCGCTGGGTTGATTCGCAATGAAATTAAAAAATCGCATTAAGAATTGAAAGTGCCAGTCGATAGCAGGGAGCGGAATAATCTAATAATCAATATGCTGTGAAAATAATAAAGCTGCAAAAATACGTGCAATTTAACAATCAGCGCAATCCATACTTATAATGTCTACACTAGCTGGAATAAAAACTGCGGCGAGTCACAAATTGGTTCGAATACTCGGAGCTTGAGTCCAATCAGCCCCGGAGCTCTGAGTCTGAGAGCGCGTATGAAAGAAATGACAAATTCTATGAATATGAAGCCCAGGAGTGTCAATTAGAAGCACAGTGCAGGCATGCTAAAACAGAAAAATTACACAGGTAAACTGAATCCCAGCCTACAGTTACCGAATCCTCCGCATCCCAGCCCCATAGCAACCAGTACCCAGTATTGCGATTATTGTAATGCTCAAAGCGCCGAGCACTTTCACACGCTGACGCTGCCCTCACGGAAGTCGGTCTTGCCAATCAGGCAGTTCACAAGGCAGGGCGTCCCTCCGCGCGTGGCCTGCAGGGCTTCGGCGAACACCTCGGACAGGCGGCCGGCGTCCGGTTCGTCCACCAGAATGCCGCGGCAGTCGAAGGCGGACATGGCCTGGTCGTAGCGGCTGTAGCTCAGCTCGCAGCCCACGCTGCTGCCGAACAGGGGAATCTGCGAGGCGTGGGGAATGCACGAGCTTTAGCAACTGCGGGACTTCCTTCACTGCATAATGCAATTCAGCATATCAGCCCTGCTAACTGCCCCGCTATCAGCCCTGCTAACTGCCCCGCTATCAGCCCTGCTAACTGCCCCGCTATCAGCCCTGCTAACTGCCCCGCTATCAGCTCTGCTAACTGCCCCGCTATCAGCCCTGCTAACTGCCCAGCTATCAGCACTGCTAACTGCCCCGCTATCAGCCCTGCTAACTGCCCCGCTATCAGCACTGCTAACTGCCCCGCTATCAGCACTGCTAACTGCCCCGCTATCAGCCCTGCTAACTGCCCCGCTATCAGCCCTGCTAACTGCCCAGCTATCAGCACTGCTAACTGCCCCGCTATCAGCCCTGCTAACTGCCCCGCTATCAGCACTGCTAACTGCCCCGCTATCAGCCCTGCTAACTGCCCCGCTATCAGCCCTGCTAACTGCCCCGCTATCAGCCCTGCTAACTGCCCCGCTATCAGCCCTGCTAACTGCCCCGCTATCAGCCCTGCTAACTGCCCCGCTATCAGCCCTGCTAACTGCCCCGCTATCAGCCCTGCTAACTGCCCCGCTATCAGCCCTGCTAACTGCCCCGCTATCAGCACTGCTAACTGCCCCGCTATCAGCCCTGCTAACTGCCCCGCTATCAGCCCTGCTAACTGCCCCGCTATCAGCACTGCTAACTGCCCCGCTATCAGCACTGCTAACTGCCCCGCTATCAGCCCTGCTAACTGCCCCGCTATCAGCCCTGCTAACTGCCCTGCTATCAGCCCTGCTAACTGCCCTGCTATCAGCACTGCTAACTGTCCCGCTATCAGCCCTGCCCCAAAGTCAGATACCGCACCTGCTCCCTGGCAATTTGAGTCCAGCAGGCATCGTTGCCAACGATGCCCAACACGGGCAGCTCGTGCCGCTTGAAGGTGTCGAACTCGACCAGCGAGTAGCCCAGCGAGCCGTCGCCCCACACCACCACAATGTCGTGATCCGGCAGGCAGAGCTTGGCGCCCAGAGCAAAGCCGGCCCCGACCCCGAGGGTGCCAAACGCGCCGGGGTCCAGCCAGCGGAGCGGCCCACGCGGCCGGAGCAGGTAGGCGGCCGAGCCGACAAAATCGCCGCCGTCGGCCACAAGGACGGTGCGGTCGGACATGGCGGCTTCCAGCTTGGTGAGGACGTGAAGTGGATTTAATTTGCCGCTGGCGGCCAGCGGTTCCGCCGCTTTGGCCGAGTTCGACCGGGACTTGTCCGAGTCTAGTGTGCGCAGGCTGGCCAGCCAGTCCTCGGGCGGCCGGTGGCCGGCCAGGCGCTGGGCGACGCGCTCCAGCGTGGTGCCGACGTCCGCAACGACGGCCAGGGCGGGTGTCCAGAACAGGTCGGAGTTGCGGCGCAGCTGCGCCTCGGAGCGGTTGACGGCGGCGATGCGGCTGCGGCGGCTCAGCGACCGGCCGTAGTTGAGGCGAAAGTCGCAGACGGTGCCGGCAAGCAGGACGAAGTCGGCCTCGCGCAGGGCGTCGCGACGGCAGTGGCGGAGCTGAAGGGGCAAGGAGTGATTGGATTGGAAAATTAAGTAGAGGGCGATTCTCTTCAGGGGAATTTGGGGAGGGCGATTCTCTTCAGGGGAATTTGGGGAGGGCGATTCTTTTCAGGGGAATTTGGGGTAAGCGATTCTCTTCAGGGGAATTTGGGGAGGGCGATTCTCTTTAGGGGAATTTGGGGAGGGCGATTCTCTGAAGGGGAATTTCGGGAGGGCGATTCTCTTTAGGGGAATTTCGGGAGGGCGATTCTCTTCAGGAGAATTTGGGGAGGGCGATTCTCTTTAGGGGAATTTGGGGAGGGCGATTCTCTTCAGGGGAATTTGGGGAGGGCGATTCTTTTCAGGGGAATTTGGGGAAAGCGATTCTCTTCAGGGGAATTTGGGGAGGGCGATTCTCTTTAGGGGAATTTCGGGAGGGCGATTCTCTGAAGGGGAATTTCGGGAGGGCGATTCTCTTTAGGGGAATTTCGGGAGGGCGATTCTCTTCAGGGGAATTTGGGGAGGGCGATTCTTT
Organism: Macrostomum lignano; assembly: GCA_002269645.1. Classification (NCBI taxonomy): domain Eukaryota; kingdom Metazoa; phylum Platyhelminthes; family Macrostomidae; genus Macrostomum; species Macrostomum lignano. The sequence goes on from NIVC01003852.1 coordinate 29,603, forward strand.
TCAGGGGGATTTGGGGAAAGCGATTCTCTTCAGGGGAATTAGGAGAGGGCGATTCTCTTTAGGGGAATTTCGGGAGGGCGATTCTCTCTTTAGGGGAATTCGGGGAGGGCGATCCTCTTTAGAAGAATTCGGGGAGGGTGATTCTCTTCAGGGGAACTTTCTCGAAGGAAATTGAGAGCGGCTAGGAGGCAGTTTACCGAGATATGCAGAAAAATTATTTTCAATGGAAACTGGGGCAATCACCTGGATCTCCGAGTCCTGACCGAGCAGCCCGCGCGACATGCCGCCCAGGAAGCAGGGCAGGCCCATGGCCTCCAGGCTGGCCCGGGTGCGGTCGGCTGGCACAGGGGGCAGCACGGCCTGGCTGCCCAGCACCACCACGGGCCGCTTGGCCTGTCGGATCATGTCGGCCAGCCGGTCCACCTGGGCGTTGCTGGGCATCGGCACGACCGGCGGCAGCGGCGAGACGTCGCGTTTGCGAAACGCGTCGCCAAACAGATTGTGAATGTAGGCGTCCACGATGAACTTGACGATGCGGGCGCTGAGTCCGGGCGCCTCCTTGACGCCGATCTCGCGGGCAACCAGGCCGATGGGGTACAGGGTGTCGATGGGCAGCTCCACGAACACCGGGCCGGGCGTGCCGGAGTGGGCGGCCTGGATGGCGCGGCGCAGGGTCGGCACAATGTCCCGGACAGCTGTGACGGTGGCGTTGAACTTGCAGAGCGGCTTCAGAAGGGCCAGCTGGTCGATGTCCTGCAAGGGTGTTACGGGTTCAGAGGCATGCAATAGGATTGTAGGCTTAGTTAATTATTAAGACAGCACCGCCCTAAGGACCAGAGGGGAGCAGCGCCAGTGACAACGGAACTACAAGAGTAAGAGCGCCTACCAAAAGACCAGAGGAAGGGTAGCGACTGCAGCGCCACACAAAAGGACCAGAGAGAGGGGGGGAGGGTGGCGGCGCTCACCAAAGGACCAGAGGGGAGGGTGGCGGCGCTCCCCAAAGGACCAGAGGGGAGGGTGGCGGCGCTCACCAAAGGACCAGAGGGGAGGGTGGCGGCGCTCCCCAAAGGACCAGAGGGGAGGGTGGCGGCGCTCACCAAAGGACCAGAGGGGAGGGTGGCGGCGCTCACCAAAGGACCAGAGAAGAGGGTGGCGGCGCTCCCCAAAGGACCAGAGAGAGGGGGGAGGGTGGCGGCGCTCACCAAAGGACCAGAGGGGAGGGTGGCGGCGCTCACCAAAGGACCAGAGGGGAGGGTGGCGGCGCTCACCAAAGGACCAGAGGGGAGGGTGGCGGCGCTCCCCAAAGGACCAGAGGGGAGGGTGGCGGCGCTCACCAAAGGACCAGAGGGGAGGGTGGCGGCGCTCACCAAAGGACCAGAGAAGAGGGTGGCGGCGCTCCCCAAAGGACCAGAGGCGAGGGTGGCGGCGCTCCCCAAAGGACCAGAGAGAGGGGGGAGGGTGGCGGCGCTCACCAAAGGACCAGAGGGGAGGGTGGCGGCGCTCACCAAAGGACCAGAGGGGAGGGTGGCGGCGCTCACTAAAGGACCAGAGGGGAGGGAGGCGGCGCTCACCAAAGGACCAGAGGGGAGGGAGGCGGCGCTCACCAAAGGACCAGAGAGGGGAGGGTGGCGGCGCCCCACCAGAAACTAATATGAACAGCCGGCCCGGCCGTACCTGCAGAGCGCCCCGGCCCTGCAGAATGCCGGCAGCGGCTCCGCCAAGCAGCAGCAGCGGCGACTCGGCCATCTGCGCGTTCTTCACCGCGGTGACCGTGTTGGTGAGGCCCGGGCCGGCGGTCACGCAGGCGGCTGCTAGACCGCCGGAGATGCGGGCGACGGCGTCGGCGGCGAACACGGTGGTGACCTCGTGCCGGGTGTCCACCACGCGCAGGCCGAGCCTCTCGCAGGCGACGAGAATCGGAGACACATGGCCGCCGCACAGGGTGAACACGAACTTGACGCCGTGGGATTTGAGCACCTCGGCCACCAGGTCTCCACCGCAGCGGGTGGAGTCCTTGTCCACACTGTACACCAGCAGAGAGAAAAAGCCGCGCTTGCGGGCCACGTGCAGCAGAGCGGCAACGAGGGCCAGGAGGATCGCAGCGCCTGCGGCAAGCGACCAACAACAGCAGCTGCTCATTGGCATGCAATGAATTGCAGAGACTACCATATATGAATTCATACATAAATCTTACATTAGAGATATAGCCAACCAAGTGTCGCATTAGAAGGTGGCACTAATACAAAAATAGTGCTTTAATGTTACAAGTAATGTTACATGTTACAAGATACAACAATAGGGTCAATAAATAGCAAAAAAATTGTTCTGTACTCATGTCCTCTCACCTTTCTAATCTTAACTATCTATCGACTAAGGTATAGTGAATTCTTTCAGGCTTTTAAGAAGCCTTATGAATTAGTTTGAAATTTAGGATTTTAAACATGTTTAAGCATGCAGGTACACCAATTGATTTCTTTATCTATGCAGGATGTAATCCATATAAAAAATCAATTGCTCCAAAAGGGAATAGATATAATTCTATTCCCTAAGATATAATATATATTGGGTAATTGTTTTTTTTAAATACCCTAGAAAGTTTGTTAAAACCAAGGTCTACAACTTCATCAACCAAAAGTTTAGCTTAAAACCAAACAAAGTACAATCAATTTTACTCTGCTATTTATTTGGGAAGCCATCCACATTAAATTTAAACAAAAACTTCAAAATGCTATCTATAAAACTAGCAAACTGACATTAACATAAACTTTTCTACTATGAAAGTTGGTCAATTTACTTAAATCCTCAAATGTACTATTTTTATGCCACAGTGTGCTAGTGTTATTTACAAATTTTTGTGTGTTGCTAAGCAGAGCCAGTTTTACATTGATAAACAGAATGACACCTATACATAAGAGTAAAGGAGCATTTCAAAAGTGTCTACTGTATATGATCACCTTCTTATATGCAACTAATATACCCAATGCAAGCATATTGACCAATTTAGTATTATTGACAACAGTACTAACTTTATAAGCATTGTATATAAAAGAGCTTAAACCTATCCTCAATAGCCAGATATTTAACAAAGGCACTAGTGTACATTTTAAGATTTTCTAACTTGTCTTTTCTTATTCTATGGCCCATTCCATATAAGATAGACATATTTGGAAAATAGAAAAAAGTCAATATTTTTGTTTGTCATTGCCTTATCAGCCATTTTTTTACCAAATCTTTTTTGTATATAATGTATACAATCTAATAATAAATAAATGATAAAATGTTGGATTAGTATGTTATCAATTGGCAAAAAGTTATTTTTGTAAAAAATTGGACATTTTCTAAGCGAAAGACATCATTAAGTTTATGTACCTTTTAAAAACAAATAGAAAGCTTTTGAAGGTTAAAACAAACTATATATAAAATTATAGTACTTGCATCATCAGATAAAATCATTAGCAACCATATAATCTATTATATTTTTAATATATTAGTACTTCAAAGTTACTGAATTGACAGAAAAAAATATGTTACAACCATAAAATTACAACCATAAGGCTGCCTTTTCTTTTGTATCTTTGTTGCCTTTTTGAGTTTATATATTCTAATAAAAGAGTATGACTTCTAAAGATGTTCTTAGTCAAATTTAAAAAAAATTTTTGCAAAATATCAAAAATGAAAAATGTTATAAGACTTTTACCTTTTAGTTTCTATATGTCAAAAATCCTATTGTTACAACCATAAGTGCCATTCAAGGTTTAATAGCATCTATACTAATGATGATATCTATATGAAACTTTACAAACATATTCCTGACAAAATAATCTTTCATTCAAAATATAGGTTTAGTATATTCTATTATTAGATTTCATTTTGTAAGTAAAAATAGTCTGTTATGTTACAACCATAATTATATGGAATGGCCCCTATGCATTTATCTATTACTACTTTTGTTAACCTTTATCCTTTTTCTCATATCCCACATATATTTTTGCACAGTTTTCATTTAATCTGTTAATACTAATTGCCTAATAATGTCACTTATATAACAAAACATATTGTGATAATTATGATAAAGTTGTTTTTCTTACTACTAATTAATATTAGGCTGTTAGGCATAGCAACCTACCAAAGCTATACTATGATTGACATGCTTGGGCGCAACCTTGGGATTCACTTGGCCGTTTCTATTGGCAACACACACATGTAAGTTGCTATTGGACGGAATAGTAGTCACGTGACTGCTCTCAGCCATTGGCGACTTACATGTGTATGTTGCCAATAGAAACGGCCAGGTGATTCCCAAAGTTGCGCATGTATGATGATTGATTTTATTCACTATATAATTCAATTGCCCAATTACAAATTGAATTGATAGAGAACCAAACAAATGAATATCCTATTTTATTTGTGTACAAGTTGACAAAATGGCCAGTTGATAAAATCATGAGTAGTATTTTAACTTTATTAGCCTTCTGCAAAATATGGTGGTTTTTTGGGCGGGAATTTTACTGCGAAAACCAGCCAAAGAAGGCCTACCTCTGTAGTGTAGAGGAAACTGCCGATAATCAGCTGGATGTAATGCATAAAATGTGCTGAATCTGCCAAATAACCCACCTAACACTTGGATATTGCCTGGGTGGATTTCGTTTCAGAAACTGCCAAAGAACCCGCTAGCCATTAGGCTGTTTCTTGGGTGGATTTCATTTCAGAAACTGCCAAAGAACCTGCCAGCCATTAGGCTGTTTCCTGGGTGGATTTTGTTTCAATGATTGAATGATGATTGAAATCTAATTATTCTGCAGATCCTTTGTAGAGCACAATTATTGCATTAATGGTTAATGCTATTTTAATATACATGTTAATGTTGAAATTTATTGTTAAAATATGAGTAACATAGAAGTGTACTATATCTGTAAAAAACACCTACTTCAATAATCATTGATTACAAAGACTACAACAGTCAAGGGTAGCCTGAAGCATTTTAATATGATCCAAATAAGTGCAAACAGTAAAAAAACATGAGTTCACATTTTCCAAGGCTAAAGCCAAAAATATAGTGCACTTTTTATTATTAAAATAGTATATTATATTTTTAGTAGACCAAACCAAAGTTGTAAAAAATGGAACATAACATGTGATTATAGCAGATGGCATAAAAAACTCGTGCATAAATGCACTACATAGTCAACACTACATCCATAATGCAATACATCCTCTCGATTCTACTTATTCTTGTATCCTCTCTCCTCACTCCACTTCTCTCTCCCATTGCCTCTCCTTTCTGCTCTTACATATTTCTCTTCTATCTCCTCTGTTGTCTACTCTCACATATCTCATCTATGCTCTCTCTTCTTTCCTTTCTCCTCTTTCATAGCTCTATCTCTATCTCTCTTTCATCTTTTCTCTCTGCTCGCTCATCTCCACTCTATAATCTCTCTTGTCTCCTCTCTCATCTCTCTACTCTCCCACTTCTACTCTCCTCTATCACTTCTCTACTTTCTCCTATCTACTCTCTCCTCTCATTTCATCTCTCCCTCCTCTCACCTCTACTCTTTCCTCCTGCTTCTCTTGCCCCTCTTTACTCTCTCCTTCCTCTCTTCCATCTCCTCTCACTTCTCTCCTCTCATAGTGAATGTATGAAATCTTCCGATGGAATAACCAAAGGAGTTTTTTGACAAGGATCTGCTGGGAAAAGTCAACATATAGTTTAATGAATTTGTGTTTAAAGTTTACTTTGCATGCTTTTTATTCAAAAACCTTCGAATTACAAAATGAAACAACTCGGCAGTCGGTTGCTCATTTAGCTGAATTTTTTGGGGACCATCTATGACGTAGAAATATAAATGTACTGCATTATATCAGCCAGAATAAAAAACAAGTCAAGAAACTAGGCCTAAAATTGACTATATGGTATGGAGTAACTTGCTTGCAAACTAGTGACTAAATCACGTCGAATTATCGCGGAAACTAGTCCTGTAATCAGTAAAGATTAATTTCATTACAAAAATAACAAAAATGAGCCTAAAGGTTGTCTCAATTTGGCAGCATAAATAAATGGAAGAAAAGAAGTACAACTTTTGATAAGCAGTATAGTAAGAAAATGTAGTTGAATCATACTTGCTATATATATTTCATATAGCTAAGCATTTAAGCATTATAGCTAAGCATTTCATATAAGCATATATTTCATGTAAACATTTCAAGCAAATGAATGGCCTCTAAAATGAAATGAAATTTGATTCTCTTAGCAGTTTCCTGAAAGAGAGTAAATGGTGGATTCTGCAGGAATCATCCAAAGCTTTGTGAGAACCTGCCAAAGTTTTTGGTGGGTTCCTTTGTCAATTCCGATTTCCAACATGGCTGGAATCTCTGAAAGAAACCACCAAGTGTTTGGTGGTCTTTTCGGTTGGAAACTCTTTTCTTTGTGGTTTTTTGGGTGTTTTCTTACTGGGTGGGTTTTTTGGCAGTTTTTTGCACCTAGAATCGTCTCATTGGGAGGGTTTTATGTGTGGGCAGGATTTGTGTGTGGAAGCATCAGTGTTTCCGCTTGGAATCAGCCAAAGAAACAACCATATTTTGCAGCAGGGAATAGAATCAAAGACAAAAAAGCTGTAGATAATATACAGTTATGTGCATATACAACTAGGTAAATGGTGGGAATAATTATAACTATTTAGATAGGCAAATAACTTATCATCTAATTAGCCTATTGTTAGCAAATGGTCAAACATATAGCAAGGCATCAATGTTCTATGATATCTAGAACAGTAATAGTCCACTTTGGTAACAGCTATTTCAGGAATAGCCACTTTGGTAACAAGTGAGAATAATATAATATGTATTAGGCCTAATTGACATGCTCCAAAAGGATGTGCAAAAATACATGCGCAACCTTGGGAATTACTTAGCCATTTCTATTGGCAAACACACATATAAGTCGCTATTGGCTGAGAGCAGTCATGTGACTACTATTCCGTCTAATAGCAACTTACATTTGTGTTGCCAATAGAAACAGGCCAGGTGAATCCCTAGGTTGCGCCCAAGCATGTATGTGAACAAACTTTAAAGAAAAAATAACAGAACACATGCATGTGTTTAACTTGTTTAAAAGTAGTTTTAACCAATCGATTTTAATTTCCAGATGAGTCAAATATATACACCCAAGACATCTTATAATTTAGTGTTTTGCCATAAGGAGGGTCCATGTACTGTAGCTGTAGCCATAAGCAAAACTATGGGTTATTCTAATTCTCTATATTCTGTAGCCGTAAGGACCTCAAAATTACCATATTCCCATAGTTCCCATAGCCATAGCTGTAGTTTTAACAAAAAGTCTAGAAAACAAAATATTTTAAATCAAGAGGATAACCTGGTGCTTAAACAACTGCAAATTAAGTTAGAAAATATAAGAAACACTTGATTGCCTTTGTAAGATTATATTTCATCTTTTTATAAAGCAACAATACTTAATTGTTACTAAAAGTACTAATGCTAAACTTTTTTCACATTGATAAAAATTAGAATTTGCTAGTGTTTTATTGTACTTTATTAGGTATATTCTATAAGTTTCTAATTTGATAATACAGTTTACTAAAGTATCTTTGTTTTACTTTACCTGTTTCTAATATTTTTTCAATTTTTTTAAATTAACAACTATAGCTACAAGAATCTATGAAATGTGACAGCAACTACCATATTTCTGTAGTCATAGCCATAAGAGCAACTAGCTACCATAGGCATATTTGTAACTGCCATAGGCATCTATTTTACCATATTTGCTATAGGATCAAATAGCCATAGCTATGGCTATAGTGGAACAAACTATAATTGACTAAATGTTATATATTGTGTATATTAGAATCTCTGATCTAGTTAGCAAATAGCATCTTAAAATTATATTATCAACTTTTTTCTTCATTAATTGTTTGAATTTTTTGAATTACAATATATGTATATGACTATGAGCTCTTTGTAACGCTTTGTTCAATTTTCTTTGCCTTTAAATTTTTCATAGTTAATATGCAAGTTCAAATAAAGTATAATATAGTTTAACTAGAAAGTTTAACAATATGTGCAATAAGATATTTGAAATGTTAATTATTAAACTACTTAAAGCTAAACCTAATTATCATTAAAAAAGTGTTAAGAGTCGTAAATCTGCTTAGTTACCAAAGTGGCTATTACTGAAGTGTTTTTTTTACTAAAGTGGCTGTTACCAAAGTGGCTATTATTGAAGTGGATTATATTTTATTTTAATATTATATATATTATATATGTTAATATATTTTAATATTTTATGCGCCGCAGCGCGCCATGATAAGGTAAGGTAAGATAAGGTAATTAATAATTCACTGGTAAACAAATTTGAATTTATGGTAGACAAATTTGAATTTCATTTATGTATTTTATATTGTGATTTACGTAATTTTAGTACTCTGATAGTATAATATTTTATTTTACGAATTATGGAATTAGGCCTGACACGATATATTTTGCAAAGTATAACGAAGTGTAGGGGGCCTAACTATATCAGGTAAAGTGGCTCGCTTGATGAAGAGTAGATAAATAAAGGTAAATATCAACATGAAGTATTATTTGAGTTGCCGATGCATTTCGTCCATTTGCATTAGGACATCTGAAGACCCGTTCATAGAAAAGACGACAACATCAGCGAAAGCTATTTCGGCGAAAGGAGAGCAGTAAAACTGTATGTTACCTTCCGCGAAACGCGCAAAATCATATAGCAAATGATATCTTTACCTAATTTTTTAAGGGTAATTAATTTTAATTACTGTATGTACGTTTTTAATAGCTAGTAGAAATGAAGAATAGTTATAATGATTTTAAAATTAAGAAGCCGGAAGTTGTTTTGTGGAACTTCGTGTCTGTGCATGGAACTTGAAGTCTTACGTCTTACATTCTTTTTAACCATTTAGTTGTTATAGTAGCGTAGACAGCATAGTTTGCCACTTGTATATAATTTAAAGTTAAACGTTACGTTTAAACACCAAAAATCCCGCAAACGAAATTTAAATGTTTGGGTAATTGCAGCATTCACTCGCTAACATTATACTTGCACATTCGAATATTACACTTACACAGTAGACATGCAAGTATAAAGAATAATCTGTTACAACTTAACATCACTGAAATCATTCTTGCCCATCTCAGCTTAGCCCAGCTAATCAAATAAAATGTGTAGGTGTAATTCAAAAGCTTTTATTATGCTACAAAATCGATCAATGTATGTATATTATACAGTTTGGCGGAAGGAATAGAGACAAGGACCACTATCCGGAAGTTACCGCTATCCTTGAGTCAAACAACAGCTCACAGTAGCCAGAGTCAAACCAACGCAGCTCAAGAGTCCCCACGCTGCCAGAGCGCACCCAGGGCCAGGCCATGAGGGTGCGGCAGTTGAAGGTTCCAGGCTCCATTTAACGAAGCCAAGCGCGGGATCAAACAGTGCACACAAATATCCCCGTTTGAATTCTGGAAAAAAGCAGCCTGTTTCGCACCCTGTTATACGCACCTTGCCTTTATACTACGCACCTTGCCTTCATATGGACCCTGCCTTTATACGGACCCTGCCTTTATACGCACTCTGGTTGCTAAATGCCAAATAAAAGTCAGCAGCTAGGGCGCCCTGGCTGCAAGTGTGAAGCAGCCCCACGTGCCCGCCTCCCGCCGCCGCCATGAGCTGCAGAAATTTTTTCATCTTCTGCCTGATCCTGGCTGACCTCTGCCTCAGCGTGGTCGAGATCATCATGGGGTCCATGTACCTGTACGACTGTCCGGCCCAGCCGAAGGTGCCCGTCTACCTGGTGGTGGCCGGCTGCACTGGCATCGTCCTGACCGTGAGCAACCTGCCAGCCTGCTGACGAACCGGAGCCGGCGGGAAGAACGAAGTCACCTGCTGCGGATGCCTGCTGCTGCTGCTGGACCTGTTCGTCGTCATCTGGTTCATCTGCGGCTGCGTCTGGGTCTTCGGCACCGACCCGGTGTTCACCCTGCCGGAGTCGCCCTCGGTGCCGCCCGTTGGCAACGCAACCGCCATCCCCGCCAGCGCAGGCAGCTACTGCTACAAGCCCATGCTCATGTTCGTCAGGTTCACCCTGCTCATGCGCATCGCCCTGCTGGTGCTCAACTTCTCCATCGCCTTCTGCACCTGCTGTGCCGGCTGCGGCGTCCTCATCACCGCCTGCTGCTGCTACCTCTGCAAGAAGCAGAAACAACGAAAAGAAGAAGAGAAGCCGAAGGCGGAGGCCGAGCTGGCCTCCTTGGAATGCTGACCATGAACAGCTGAAGTAAAAGGACGCTCTGTACTACCAGTACTAACTACAAGTAATAGAGGTTGAAGCTATTTATAAATAACTCTTATTCGTTCATAAATGCAGCTAGATAGATTTAGTAATCATAACCCAGCTCTAAACACAACTGCATGTACATTACATGTAGCAGAGAGTTTTCAAAATTTTGTAAAAAAACTGCCCTCGCTGTTTCTTATCTTTTGAAGCGGCCAGAAATAAACATGCAGTCTGCCGCAGCTTCTCAAGTCGCTTCAAGCTAAACGTTTGTTCAGCTTTTGTTTTAATCAACGTATACATGTACGAGTACTTGATCGGTTTCTTTTTTAATTAACTTATTTCTGATGCTTAAAATCATCCGCATGTGGCCACACGCAGCAAGATTTTGGCTTGCCTGCGCTTTCTCTTTACGGAGAAAAGACCTGCAGCAGAGTACAGCCCCCAACCCTACCTCTGGCAGCGGAGCTCACCGCTTTTCTATTTTTAGCTTCGGGACGGGTTGAGTTCATTCAGGGAGGAAGGCAGAGAAACTGAGTCGGCGTGTCGCCACACGCGGCGCCCGCGCAGCAAAAGTCTATATAAGCGAGCCTCGGGACTCCGGCCAGCTGCTCAGACACAGAGCAAAACCTTGCCAAGCTTCTGACTCTGAACCGAACGCTTTCTAAATAAAGGCATGGCACTCCCTGGAGCTCAGCCGCTGGACTTGGCCTTCTCTTTCGACACGACCGGCTCAATGGGCTCCGTCATCAACGAGGTGCGCAGCAACATCGCCGAGATGCTGCAGCGGCTCACTACCGACATCCCGGACCTGAGCGTGGCTCTCATCGCTCACGGAGACTACGGGGACAAGTACGAGACGGAGATCCGCGACTTCGGCACCTCCACAGCGGACCTGGTGCGGTTCGCCAAGACTGTGCAGGGCACGTACGGCGGGGACGAGCCCGAGTGCTACGAGCTGGTGCTGCAGCAGGCCCGCACCCGCCTCAGCTGGCGCCCGCACAGCAGCCGCGCTCTGGTGCTGGTCGGCGACGCCTTCCCGCACGAGGTGGGCAGCGCCAGGAACAAGTACAAGATCGACTGGAAGGCGGAGACCGAGCTGTTGCACCAGCTGGGAGTCACCGTGTACTGCGTGCAGTGCGGCAGCGGCAGGAACTCGCAGAGCTTCATGGACCACGTCGCCAAGGTTACCGGCGGCCTGCGGCTCCCCCTGGCCGAGTTCCGGGGCGTTCGCGACTTCCTCATGGCCATCGCCTACCGGGAGGGCGGCACCGACGTCCTTCGCGACGGCTACGAGCGCGAGGTGCGCGCCAGGGACGGCGCCGCGCTGGCCGGCGACGTGAGCGCCATGCTGGGCCTCGTGCGCCGCTCGTCGGCGGTCACCCTGGCGGCCAGCAGCATCGCCGCCGACCCGTCCGGGGCAGTCACTGGGACAAAGACTGCGGCGAGGCGAACAAAGACTGCCAAAGCGGTGACCGCCGGAACTTCAGGAAAGGCGAAGAAGCCCGTCAGGAAGCCCGTCACGAAGCCCGTCACGAAGCCCGTCACGATGCCCGCCAGGAAGCCCGTCACGAAGCCCGTCACGAAGCCCGTCACGAAGCCCGTCACGAAGCCCGCCAGGAAGCCCGTCACGAAGTCCGTCACGAAGCCCGTCACGAAGCCCGTCACGAAGTCCGTCATGGCAGCTGCGAGAATTTCGCGGGCGCGGGCTGCCAGGGCGGTCCGAACTCGCCGGGAGACCTGCTCCGACAGGCGCCTGCCCGCTGGGCTGGCCGCTCTCACCTGGTCTCCCTGGCGCTTGGTCGGTCAGCCCGGAAGCGTGTCCCGGTTGTCATGGCAACGCTTTGGAAGCGTCTCAGTGCGCAAGTCGCTGTTCAGTCGCGGCGGCGGTGGCGGCCAGCAAGTCGTGGAGCTCGCCGTGCAGCCGCGCCCCGGCGCCCGGCGCTTCCCGCTGTTCGGCCGCGTCCTCTCCGCCGGCAGCAGCCGACACCGCGGCGGCTTGCCGGTGGTCAGCGTGAAGAGGCTCCTGGCTGGCCGGCCGGCTGTCCGGGCCCAGCTTGAGCGGGTGCTGCGCCAGGGCATGCGGGTGTTCGCCAGGGTGGCCGACGCTGCTCCCGCGAGCCCGCGGCCCCGGCTGGCCAAGGCGGCGAGCTACGCGTGGAACAGCGGCCGCTCGGCGAGATGCGGCGGCGTCTTCGTGTCCGTGTCGGAGAGGAGCCTGCGCGGCTGAGCGCGCGAGCGACTCCTGCCGCTTCGTGATAGTCGTGGACTTTTTTGATAGCTTGAAGTTGATATTTTGACATATCTGTAAATCGATCGCATGCAATCGTAAGCATACCTGATATAAATAAATAAATATTTCAGATTTAGTTATATAAGGATTAAACGGAATGACAAATGAAAAACTTATTTTGCTTGAAGGCCAATATTCGTCGCTATGACGTCTCCCTGCCGTCACCGTCCCCCATTTCTTCGAGTCGGAGTTTTGACCAATTGAAATTTTCTCTGTTCGATAATATCAGCCACACACAGTGCATGCTACTCAGTAGCAAACATGGGAGACATTCAAATAAAGAAGCTTAGCGCATCAAAACGGTTAATACTGTTGAGCCTTTGTAACAACAAAAGCCAAGCGTGATGAGCCAACCGCGGCGCATGCAGAGTTGCGGCTGCAGCTCCGCCATTTGCCATGTGGCACTGCAGCGAATCAAGTGCAGATCAGCCAGTGCAGTGGCTGGCTGGGCGATGATCCACTGGAGACTGAACCGACTGCTATTGCAAATACTGTAACTGCTTTTGCTTGACTTCCATCTAAGCAGTAAAATTCTGAGCTTTTGCAACCGTTTGAACAAGGTAAGGACCCTTGTGAAACTTCTGCTTCAGGAGCAGTCACGATAGTATTAGATGAGTCCGTTTCAGGCCTCAATGACGCTCAGCTTCAGGACACAGTCCCGACAGTGTTAGATGAGTCCGCACCGCTCAGCTTCAGGACACAGTCCCGACAGTGTTAGATGAGTCCGCACCGCTCAGCTTCAGGACACAGTCCCGACAGTGTTAGATGAGTCCGCACCGCTCAGCTTCAGGACACAGTCCCGACAGTGTTAGATGAGTCCGCACCGCTCAGCTTCAGGACACAGTCCCGACAGTGTTAGATGAGTCCGCACCGCTCAGCTTCAGGACACAGTCCCGACAGTGTTAGATGAGTCCGCACCGCTCAGCTTCAGGACACAGTCCCGACAGTGTTAGATGAGTCCGCACCGCTCAGCTTCAGGACACAGTCCCGACAGTGTTAAATGAGTCCGCACCGCTCAGCTTCAGGACACAGTCCCGACAGTGTTAGATGAGTCCGCACCGCTCAGCTTCAGGACACAGTCCCGACAGTGTTAGATGAGTCCGCACTGCTCAGCTTCAGGACACAGTCCCGACAGTGTTAGATGAGTCCGCACCGCTCAGCTTCAGGACACAGTCCCGACAGTGTTAGATGAGTCCGCACCGCTCAGCTTCAGGACACAGTCCCGACAGTGTTAGATGAGTCCGCACCGCTCAGCTTCAGGACACAGTCCCGACAGTGTTAGATGAGTCCGCACCGCTCAGCTTCAGGACACAGTCCCGACAGTGTTAGATGAGTCCGCACCGCTCAGCTTCAGGACACAGTCCCGACAGTGTTAGATGAGTCCGCACCGCTCAGCTTCAGGACACAGTCCCGACAGTGTTAGATGAGTCCGCACCGCTCAGCTTCAGGACACAGTCCAGACGGGTGCACAAATTTTTAGCCCATTTATTAACTGCTACCAGACAATGTCACTGCAGTACTGCGAATAAAGTCAATGGCGTTTGCAGAGGCTCAGGAGATCTGCATTTACTCATAAAATTGACAACTCATCTCGCCGCAGACCGGCAGTGCCAAAAAGCATTAAGTGTCAGCTCGGATGCAGCGCTCAGGTCAGCCTGCAGGTCTTGATTCGATATGGATTCGGGCCAGACCGCCCCGACAGGCAGCCCACCAGATAATTGGGGGTCTCAGAGGCTGCGCGAGCCGTTTTGCTTCTCGGTGCCTTTTAGTGCTCTTGCTCGCCGAATCGCTGGATCCCATTTAGGGAATTCCGCGAGCTGCTCAAACAGCAGGGCTAGATAAACGAGGCACTGCTCCAAAGTAAACTGACTGGCGTTAGCCTCTATGAGTATAACCCCAAACCTCAGTGACCCACCACAGCTTGCAGGAATCCCAAACCCCAGTGACCCACCACAGCCTGCAGTAATCCCAAACCTCAGTGACCCACCACAGCCTGTAGTAACCCCAAACCTCAGTGACCCACCACAGCCTGCAGTAACCCCAAACCTCAGTGACCCACCACAGCCTGCAGTAACCCCAGGCCTCAGTGACCCATCAGTCGCTGTCCCCAGGTCAGGTATAAATACGTGTTTCAAATGAATCGAAGCAAATTTTATGCAGATGTTTCTTACTGCCCACTTTACCAATGGAAAATGACTGGCAATATCCACAAGCCAGATGGAGCTCATCAGCTCATTAAGCAGAAAGCTGAGCCCACCTGCAGCAACAGCAGGGCACAGCCTGACAGTCGGGCTGGACTCTGGACTGCACGCAGGAAAACGGGCAACGGCTCAGCCAGGGCTGAGAGATCAGCAGCAGTAGCGGCATCAGCAGCGGCAGCAGTTGGCAGTTGGGGTAGCAGCTGCCCCCCCCCCTTTGTCTCTGCAGGACTGGCTGGCCCGCAGCGGTCCGGGACCCCCCCCCTCAGCTGCACCTCTCTAAGTTACCTGGCCCGTTCTGAGCAGCCTGCTGGCCATCAATGATTGATTGCGCTGAGCTGCTGCTGCTGCAGCGGTGGATGCAGCGGCAGGCCGGAGGGGGTCACGCAATTGAGATCCTCAGCTGTTGAGCCGCTTCCAGCCCTCAGATTGAAATCCCCAGCTGCTCACAGCCCTCAGATTGAAATCCCCAGCTGCTCACAGCCCTCAGATTGAAATCCCCAGCTGCTCACAGCCCTCAGATTGAAATCCCCAACTGCTCACAGCTCACAGATGGAAATCCCCAACTGCTCACAGCTCACAGATGGAAATCCCCAGCTGCTCACAGCTCACAGATGGAAATCCCCAGCTGCTCACAGCCCACAGATTGAAATCCCCAGCTGCTCACAGCCCTCAGATTGAAATCCCCAGCTGCTCACAGCCCACAGATTGAAATAATCAACTACCCGGCCGCTCCCAGCCTTCACACTGGACGTTCAGAAGTCTCAAGGTCGGCGCGCCGGCCAGCCGCGGCATCTCGACCTGCTGCTGCCGCCGCAGCCGTTGTCACCGCTGGCGGCATCGTCGTCAGCAGCAGCGGCGGCGGCGGGCCTGACGCCTGGCGACGAGGCGGCGCCGCCGAGGTCGCCGTTCGCGCCGCCGCCTCCACCGCAGCCGACGCCGACAGCGGGTCTCCGCGACGAGGTCGGCTGGCTGGAGTGGTCGCGCGACCGGCGGCGCTGCGACACCGAGGCGTCGATCGAGGAGGGGGCGATCCCGACGCTGCCGCCGCCGGTGCACAAGAAAAAGCCGGCGGCGCGGAAAAATTCCGGCCGAGGCGGGCGCGGCGGGCGGAAGCGGCGTCGGCACCACAAGCCGGACGAGCCGGAGCTGACGCTGGCGCAGTGGAGCCGCCTGTTGGCCTTCTGGCAGCACCCGTTCTTCGTCCGCTCCCGCCAGCTGGCGCTGCTGCTGCTGGCGCTGGCCGTTGTCACCGGCGTCACCAGCCTCAGCAGCCGGTCCTGGGCCTTCTACATGCTGGGTGAGCGGACTGGCAGCTCCGACTCGCTAGGGATTTAAATGCGTTCTCTGGTCTGCACTCTGCTGAGCTCATTCCCTAGTAACTGTGGTTGCTGACTGTACTCAACAAATCTTATTTCCAGTCTACTATACAGTCTATTCCGTTATGCATTCCACAGTCTACTCAACAATCTACTTCTCAATCTACTTCACAGTCTACTGAACAATCTACTCCACAATCTACTCCACAATCTACTTCATAATTTACTCAACAATCTACTCCTCAATCTAAATCACAATCTACTCAAGAATCTACTCTGCAATCTACTCTACAATCTACTCCACAATCTACTCCACAATCTACTCCACAATCTACTCCACAATCTACTTCTTAATCTACTTCACAGCCTACTCAACAATCTACTCCACCACCAACTTCAGACCGCCTCCCATTCGCTTTAACTGGCCAGCAGCAGGCCAGCACCGCAACCGGCTCGTGTCGCCCCTTCCTCACCGATTTCTCGGGGGAAATTGTCCCAGCCAGGACCAGTTCCCACCCCCACTCGAAGCCATTGTATCTGACGCCACCGAAAAAGGAATTTCAGTGGGCGGTTCGCGGGAAAAATGGATGCAGACTCAGAGTGGCGCCTAATTGGGGTGGCGGTCCCAGCCTCCGCTCCAGCCGGCAGTTGCACCCAGGATTAATATTCCGCGTATTCTGACACGCTCGCTGACCTCGATTTTGGCCCTAACAAGGAAAATTTAGCAATTTTTGTTTCCCCTCAAAGAAGTTAAAAATTTTAACGCCCGAAAAACCGAAAACGAGGCGAAGCAGAAACTCGAACAGGGCCAGAGACTCAAGTTGTCAGCTGTTGAGGCCACTGGGAGACTCTGCTGCACATTCTGACAGTCAGCAAACTGATGGGTCATGTGGCAAGCTCTCAGAGCTGACAGTCAGCATACTGATGGGTCATGCGGCAAGCTCTCAGAGCTGACAGTCAGCAAACTGATGGGTCATGCGGCAAGCTCTCAGAGCTGACAGTCAGCAAGCTGATGGGTCATGCGGCAAGCTCTCAGAGCTGACAGTCAGCAAACTGATGGGTCATGCGGCAAGCTCTCAGAGCTGACAATCAGCAAACTGATGGGTCATGCGGCAAGCTCTCAGAGCTGACAGTCAGCAAACTGATGGGTCATGCGGCAAGCTCTCAGAGCTGACAGTCAGCAAACTGATGGGTCATGCGGCAAGCTCTCAGAGCTGACAGTCAGCAAACTGATGGGTCATGCGGCAAGCTCTCAGAGCTGACAGTCAGCAAGCTGATGGGTCATGCGGCAAGCCCTCAGAGCTGACAGTCAGCAAGTTGAATGCTAAAGAGCCAGGTTCAACTGTTTAAACCTCAACTATTTAAACCTCAATTCAACAAAAGATTCTGCAGCTGACTACTTATCAGTAGAGTAGCGAGCAAATTATTTTATTTTAAATTTATGCTTAAGAAAACGCTTGCGCTTGAAAATAGATTTCGTCTGACCCGCAGAAAATTCGACCCAGGTGATGTCCGGCCTGTGGGACACCTGCTTCCTGGCCAACGGCACGTGCGTGCACAACTTCCAGCTGCACTCGCTCTACATCGATGCTCACGGTGAGGAGGTTGCGCTAAAAAAACCGAGAGGGCTCAGCTGCCGCCCCTGCCAGTCTGAGGAGCAGAAAACTTCCGCCAGTCAGTCAGGAAAGGCGTTGGGCTTCCCGTTTCTCCCATCTGCTTGGTGCGCAGCCACCGCCCCTGCCGCCCCCGGCTCAACAGTGCGAGTGCAGGGGGTGACCGGCCTCCAAGCCGCCCGCTCACAGCCCGGCCTGCCTTCCTGTCTGCACCAGCTAAAAGTTCTCCAGCCTCGCCAGAGCTCCCTTCTAGTGGATTCCCCGGCTGCGAGTTACTGCAGCTCCGCGGCTTCCTGCGGTGCCGCCTCCTCCGGCCCTTCGGTGGTGAACTGGATTCGCTAAGGACATTAAGACAGGCAGACACAGGCAGACGCTAAGACAGGCAGACACAGGCAGACGCTAAGACAGGCAGACACAGGCAGACGCTAAGACAGGCAGACACAGGCAGACGCTAATGCAGGCAGACACAGGCAGACACAGGCAGATACAGACAGACGCTAAGACACAGGCAGACACAGGCAGATACAGACAAACGCTAAGACACAGGAAGACAGGCAGACACAGGCAGACACAGGCAGATACAGACAAACGCTAAGACACAGGAAGACAGGCAGACACAGGCAGACACAGACAGACACAGGCAGAAACAAGCAGAAACAAGCAGACACAGGCAGACACAGGCAAACACTGGCAGACACAGGGAGACACAGGCAGACACAGGCAGACACAGGCAGACACAGGCAGACACAGGCAGGCCATGAGACCCGGGGTGCAGGGGAAAGTGCAGCCCGCATCACTTGATCGAGCGCGCAGCCGAGAGGGGTGGCAGCCGCCCAGCAGCTCCCCGCCTCCAGCCGGGCGGCTCGACGGAGTTGGTAGCGCAAGGAGGGCAGAAGTTGGAAAATGAATGAGGCAGAGAAACTGCGATGGAAAGAAATATGGGCGGATGCGAGGGGACAGAAGTGGGAGGAGAGTTGGGGGGAGGGAGACAGACACCCGGACCAGGGAAAACTCAGCAGAGGGGAAACCCGAGACTGGGATTGGGAAGACCGATGAGGATAGGAGCAAGGGTAGCAGTGAGGACCCGCTGCCCAAACCCTGCCAGCGTCGCGGAGCTGCAGGCCGGCAGGGGGAAGAAAGGGGGATCTCAGCTGGTTTGATCCGGCGGCCGCTTCGATCCGCCTTCTGCTTCTGGCCGACCGCTTGGCGTTTCCGCCAGCCCGGAATTCGCGAACAGCCGGCCGGGCAGGCGGCCTCCCGCAGGCGCTGGCTGGGCGGAGGGCGGAGGGGGGCAGCGGCTGCATCGCCAGCTGGCCTCATCCCGTCAACTCATTTATCCCCGCCCACTACCACTGCTGCTGCAGCTGGTGGCCTCGTGCCGCAGTGGTGAATTGAATCAGCAGCCGCTGGCCTCCAGCCGGCAGATCAGCCGGGGACGCCAGTTCCGGGGAGGCGGGCTGCGAAGGGCGCCACCAGCCTCATCCGGGATCGCGCAGGAATTATTTATGCGCCGAGCTGGGGGGGGGGCTCTGGGAGACTGGGGAAATCCGAGACAGAAGGCTCTCCGCCCGAAGAGTAGAGATGAAGAACGGAGAGGCTGGATAGGCAAGTGGAGTGCAAAGAAAATGAAACTGAGAGGGGAGCTCTCTAAGGCGGGGCATCAGATTGATGGCGCGCTCTGCTCAGCTGAGGCTGTCGCTTCCAAAGCGGGCTGCCCCGCCCCAGCTGAGCCGGTGCCAAAATTCCAGCGGGCAGATGCAGCTGCTGGCGGGGCCGCGGCACGCGAGGCAGCGCGCCGCAATGGAGGAGGCGCTGGCGGCGGCTGGTCCCCCGGTGACCCGTTGAGCCGCCGTTTGCTTCGCCCTCGCCGGACACCCGGCCAGGCGGGGAATTTGCAGAACTGGCCGAGGCAAATGCCGCTGCTGTGAGTGGGAAGTGGGAAGTGATGAAGCATGAGGGACAGGGATGCTGGGCAGCCTGAGTGAGATGGGGCTGGGGCATCGGAAGGGGCAGCGGCGGCGGATTAAGGCGCGGGCTCACCTGCAGGCTGTACTTTCTCTCCGCCTTCATTTCTCCCCTGCCGGCCTCGGGAGCTGATCTGAGCTCGCCGTGGATGCCGCGGCCTCCCCCAGCCTCCTCCGTCTGAGGTGTCGCGGGACTTCGAGGATCCGCGGGGAGGAGCCGTTGCCTCCACACCCTCCCCCGCCGCGGGAAGAGGCGAAAGCGGAGTCGCGGAGAGTAAGCTGGAAGCTGGAAGCCTCATCTCTGCGGAGGGCGGCAGCGGGTGGCCGCCCAGTGGCTGGCGGCCGGGCGGCCAACCCGAAGTGGAGGCCCCCCGGGGCTCTCGTGAGGGAAAAGTCGAGACGGGCAGGGCCCAGCTTCCCACAGATTCCCCTTCACTCTGTCGCGACCCGCTGCCCTCGCCCGAATTTCCCGCGCCGGAGCTCCCGACCGACTTCCGGGCGACTGAAGGCCCCCCGCCATCCAGCGAGTCAACCTGCAGCGATGTTGTCGACGCTTTCGCTGCCTCTGCCGCCGCCTCCGGTGCCGCCGCTGCCATGAGCGGCCGCCGGCGCAGTCGGCACCCGCCGCCGGATGAAGTCGCTGAAGAATTTCCTGAGCTTCAAGGTGCCGGACAACAGCGCCTACGAGCAGCGCGTTTACACCGAAGATTTCTGCTTCCAGGAGAAGCGGCGGCTGCGCTGGCGCTGCAGCGGCGCCGGAGCCTCCGTTCTGGCGCTCATCCTGTACGCCAACATGCTGCACCCGGCCTCCCACTGGACGGCCGGGCCGGCTGGCGGCGGCGGCGGCGAAGGCAGCGGCCGCGGCTCCGCCTGGTCCAGCCTGTGGGACGCCTGCTTCCTGCTGGCCTTTAACAAAACCGTGCCGCACGAGCTGCAGCACGTCAGCTGCGAGCACTTCGTGCCAGGTAGCTGCTGGCCCGCCACTGACAGCTGCGCCAGCCAGCCCATACCCGCCAGCCCATACCCGCCAGCCCATACCCGCCAGCCCATACCCGCCAGCCCATACCCACCAGCCCATCCCCGCCAGCCCATACCCGCCAGCCCATACCCACCAGCCCATCCCCGCCAGCCCATACCCGCCAGCCCATACCCGCCAGCCCATACCCGCCAGCCCATACCCGCCAGCCCATACCCGCCAGCTCATACCCGCCAGCTCATACCCGCCAGTTCGTACCCGCCAGCTCATACCCGCCAGCTCATACCCGCCAGTTCGTACCCGCCAGCTCATACCCGCCAGCTCATACCCGCCAGTTCGTACCCACCAGCTCATACTCGCCAGCCCAGTGGTCTAGCATGATCATGTGACAGGCCCAGGCTCGATTCCAAGTGCAGTCCTATTAATTCGAAGCTAAATGGGAATCTCGGGTTCGCTCTGCTCGTGAAATTAACGCCCTTTAGGGCCAACCTTCAAGGCACAGTGAAGTGTACATGCCTAACGATAAATACACTCCTGTGTGAGGGTGTGCCTGTGCGTATGACTGCGTACGTATCCGCGCGCTTGTGTGCCTGCTCAGTGGAGTCGGCGGAATGGGCAGCAATGCCTCTCCCCGTTTGTGTGCGACAATGTCGCTTAAAGTTCACCAGGCTGCACGCAGCCCCTGCCTCTGATAAAAAATACCCTCCGGCTGCTCAAAGTCCCATCGCACCGCTTCGCCCACCTCCAATGGAACCCCGCAGACTGGCAGAAAGCGATCATCGGCCTGCTGTTCTTCTCCGTGCTGTTCGCTGCCATTGGCTCCGTGCTGGCCGTCTGCGGCCTCTGTGCCGGCCACCTGCCCAGAAAGATGTACTATTATCATTCTGCCGGCGAGATCTTCTTCGTGTCCGGTGAGACTCCGGCTTCTGCAGTGCCTAAACCTGTCACTTGGGGTCTGTCACACTGATCTGTCACCCCTAAAAAGTCCAACCAGAAAGCAGCCGTCACGCACAAGAGTTAAAAGAGTCCCGGCTGCCTCAGCCCACCCTGAGCTCCTGAGCTCCATCCTCAAGCCGCAGCAGTAAAATGGCGGCCTTGAAAATTGAATTATGCAAAAATTTGCATCCACCGAAACACGCGGCCTGCCCGGCTGCTCAAATCTTAATGGAATAAAGCCAGCCAGCTAGCCAGCCAGCCAGCCAGCCAGCCAGCCAGCCAGCCAGCCAGCCGCGGCGACGAAATCCGCGACCCGCGCCCGGAGTGGCGGACAAAAGCGAGCGGAGACTAACAGGATTACGCCGTGCCTGAGAATGCACTTATCTACTGACTGCCCCCAGTTCCGATGAAGATGATAAAATTCCCACAAGGACTCAGTAGCCGCCCCACGCCGCTTGTCGAGCTGGGGGAGGGGGAAAGTGCAGCGAGGCTCTGGTGAGGAGAGGAAACGGCCGGGATGGAAGCGACTCCATGCAACTGCTTCAGTGCAATCGATTTCTTGAGCTGCCCAAAGCTTTGACGCCAAATTGGGGCTTCCATGCCCAGCTGAGAAGTGGGAATGAACTTCTGCGGGTGCCCGGGGCGGGACGGAACCGGCCTGCCCTGCCCAACCCCGACTCTGCAACTTCAAAGTGAATTTTAAAGCCAGCTCTGCTAGAAGCAGTTTGTTTGACTGAAAATTCACTGGGTATTTGTTGCATAGCATGACGAATTAATAACGTAACTTTGGAGTACAATGCATACGTTATCTACTCCAGACACTGTTGTCCTTGCACCACTTTTTTCGCCAACAAAAGTAACCTCGCTCTGTCAATAATAGCCACCTCACTCCGCCAACAACAGCCACCTCACTCCGCCAGAAACAGCCACCTCACTCCGCTAGAAACAGCCGCCTCACTCCGCCAACAACAGCCACCTCACTCCGCCAGAAACAGCCACCTCACTCCGCTAGAAACAGCCGCCTCACTCCGCCAACAACAGCCACCTCACTTCGCCAGAAACAGCCACCTCACTCCGCCAGAAACAGCCACCTCACTCCGCCAGAAACAGCCACCTCACTCCGCCAGAAACAGCCACCTCACTCCGCCAACAACAGCCACCTCACTTCGCCAGAAACAGCCACCTCACTCCGCCAACAACAGCCACCTCACTCCGCCAACAACAGCCACCTCACTCCGCCAACAACAGCCACCTCACTCCGCCAGAAACAGCCACCTCACTCCGCCAACAACAGCCACCTCACTCCGCCAGAAACAGCCACCTCACTCCGCTAGAAACTGCCACCTCACTCCGCCAACAACAGCCACCTCACTCCGCCAGAAACAGCCACCTCACTCCGCCAACAACAACCACCTCACTCCGCCAACAACAGCCACCTCACTCCGCCAACAACAGCCACCTCACTCCGCCAGAAACAGCCACCGTACTCCGCCAGAAACAGCCACCTCACTCCGCCAACAACAGCCACCTCACTCCGCCAGAAACAGCCACCTCACTCCGCTAGAAACTGCCACCTCACTCCGCCAACAACAGCCACCTCACTCCGCCAGAAACAGCCACCTCACTCCGCCAACAACAGCCACCTCACTCCGCCAACAACAGCCACCTCACTCCGCCAACAACAGCCACCTCACTCCGCCAACAACAGCCACCTTAATCCGCCAACAACAACCACTTATAAAAGATAGCAAATCACCAATAAAATACAAGCTGCCTCATTTTCTTTGCTCTATACCTCCCTCATTTTAACAGCCACATCATTCCATTTGCCCGTCCGCAGCTGTGGCCACCACCATAGCAGTCGGCGTGTATCCCTACGTTGTGCAGCGCTTTGTCTATCAGTCGGCCAGCTACGGCTACGGCTACGGCCTGGGCTGGGTCACGGCCGGCCTGCTGTACCTGGCCTCGCTCAGCATGATGCTGGACGACCTGGTGCGCGAGTCCTCTCGGCCCCGGCCCTGGACGGTCTTGTGCTGCTTCTGCCCGGCCGTGCACCGTTCCGGCGATCACCCGCAGCCAGTCTGACTTCCTCGTCGGGGCTCATGTGCCGCTACCACCCTATCAGCCCGCTGCTGCCACCCGGAGCCGGCCGCCAGCTGGACTTGAAGCCCAAACAAAACACGCAGCGCCAACGCCAGGGTGCTAAATTTGTAGCAGTAAAGTGCGATGCGCCCGTCGCCCCCAGCTGAGCTTGTTATTCTTTTCTATGTACACAATTGGCACACATGTACACTAGATGTACATTCAGTGTGCGCAGAGCTACGTGCACTTCACTTAGATTGTCTTTGCGCTCAAAGATGAATGCTAATTAATGTTTGAGCACATTATTTTTGAAAGTATTCGATTCCCCCTCTTATTTGCCCTGCCCGCCCCAAATGCCATTTGATCGAATTTCCTCTGCAAGCCTCGCCTCTGTACCGAAGTCGGGCACAGGTCCTGTCGCTGTCATGCATATTTTTATACAATGCTATTATTTGAGTTCCTTACCACCTGCTTAGCTGCTATTAACGCTATAAACGCAATGATGCGCTGCGGCCCGCACTGCACCTGATGCTATATGAATAAACTAATTTTTAAAACTAATTCAATTCATACATTGCCACGTACAAAACTATTTCATGTTCTCGAACACAAGACATCACAGGCACTGTGAAAGCCACACTCAGCTCTGCAGCCTCCGTCATCATCAATTAATAGACTGCATGGCTGGCCGCACCTGGCGGCGCTCGAGAGCCGAGCAGCAGCAGCCGGAGGGCCCAGCCTCGAACCCCACGGAAGCCTGGGCGGGCGGAAAGAGGCTGGGATGGAGCTGCTGAATTATTGAGGCAGGCAGCAGTCAGCCAAGCTCTTGGCAACAGATGCTCACCCCCCCATCCACCAGGCGTCTCTTGAGAGCGGCTCAGGGGGGGGGGCGCCCCGCTGCGCCAATTCTTACTTTGTGAGGTGCGGGCCCGAGACCGCAGGCTGATAAGTGACTGCTGGCGGGACCGGGGGCGGCGGCACGGGGCGGGGCTGCCAGGCAGCTCGAATTCTTCGAATAAACTGCGCGCGTCCCCCCGCCGGCTCTCCCGCGGGATTTTTTTCCCATGCAACTCGAGCCGCTTCTTGCCGCTGCCCGGGCCTCCCCCCCCAGCTGGGCAATGAAATTGAAGCCGCCGCTGCTGCATTTTGCATGACACCCGACGGCTGACTCGAAAATCAACCGTCCTCGAACAACTCGCGTAGAGACGCGCAGGGGGGCGCCTCAAGTGCAGACTTGAGCACTGCGGCTCTGCAACAGGCGGACAGGCCGGCTGGTTGGCCCGGCCATGCAAAACTCGCAGCTGGCCGGGAAAGTGGGAAGCAGAAGCGCATAGAGAGGATGATGAAGGAGCTGCCGGAGGAGGCTGGATCGGATGGGGATCGATTTTTTGGCACTGGCGCCGGACTCGCGGGGCTGGCGGGGAATATTGACACGCCGGCCGGAGTGAAGAGCCCCCTTCCCAGCAGAATAACTGGGCTGGGGAAAATGCTCCCAGTGCTCCCAGCTGCCTACCGCGGCTTCATTAAAGCCGGCAGGCCCGCACCAGCCAAGCCGCTGGCCGATCGCACGGGGCCGCATAGGTGAGACCGGGAGGCAGGCATGGCTGAACCAGACAGGGGAGCCGAGGGGCTGGAATCGGGAGGCCGGGGGAGCGGCTTTCTAATGAACTGCCTGAGCCCGCCCGCGCCAGAGCGCCCGGTCCGTCCCAAATTGGGGAGCTGCAAGGCGCTGCGGGGACACAGGGGGGGGGGAGACAGTTGAAGAGATCTCCCATGCTTTCTGAGCCCGGCCGAGCGAGGGGCAAATTAGGCGGCCGGGCCTGCGAGCGGAAGATGGACTGCGGGGCAGCGGGTGGATGCGGGGGATTAGCGAGCCAGCCAGGGGAAAATAGTAGGGATTGAGCAGCAGGGATTATGAGATAAGCGCGGATAAAATGGGTGCCAAACAGACCGGGGGAAGCCGGGAGGTCAGCAGCAGCCCCGCAGACTCCCAGCCGGGGGGGAAAGAAGGATCTCCCGGGCATCCGCAGCGCTGCAAAAGTGCACGCCCGGGCTGGGAGATGCAGATGCGTATTTGAGAAGGCCGGGCCGTGCAGAGAGCAGCTGTCAGTCAGTGGAGCAGAGAAGAAGGGAAGGGCGCTGAGCGCCGGTCAAGGAGAATGAGTGCTCAAACCAGAGCAGTCCAGCGCCTGTTCCGCAACCAGCGATTTATCAACGGCTCTCATGAGTTGATCAATAGTATGAGAGCCGGGCCTGGGGCTCAATACTCATTTTACCGCAGCCCGGAGCGCTAAAGGTCTCCGTGTGCTTCAAATTCCCTTTGCAAAAAACAAAGTCAGAGAACGAGCTGTGTGAGCAGTGAATTAATTTTTCAATTAAAATGTATTGGCTGCAACAAGAAATCCGTAATGTACGATCTGCCTGAGAAAATCTAAAAACAAAAATATTTCTTCCATATCTGACGTGACAAAAATTGCACAAGAAGTTGGAGAATCAGGACTAAATGATATAATATAACTTTTGATGGCATTGAAATATTGGGACGGCAGTGCCCCCCACCCCCTGCAAAATTATTTGGCAGGCAATTGCCCACACTGTCCCCCACGGCTCCGCTGCGCCTGTGTAGCAGCGAGATCCTCCCCCATAAACTGGCGGCACCGGAATCTCCCCCATAAACTGGCGGCACCGGAATCTCCCCCATAAACTGGCGGCACCGGATTCTCCCCCATAAACTGGCGGCACCGGAATCTCCCCCATAAACTGGCGGCACCAGAATCTCCCCCATAAACTGGCGGCACCAGAATCTCCCCCATAAACTGGCGGCACCGGAATCTCCCCCATAAACTGGCGGCACCGGAATCTCCCCCTCCCTAGACTGGCGGCACCGGAATCTCCCCCTCCCTAGACTGGCGGCACCGGAATCTCCCCCATAAACTGGCGGCACCGGAATCTCCCCCTCCCTAGACTGGCGGCACCGGATTCTCCCCCTCCCTAGACTGGCGGCACCGGAATCTCCCCCTCCCTAGACTGGCGGCACCGGAATCTCCCCCTCCCTAGACTGGCGGCACCGGAATCTCCCCCTCTCTAGACTGGCGGCACCGGATTCTCCCCCTCTCTAGACTGGCGGCACCGGATTCTCCCCCTCTCTAGACTGGCGGCACCGGATTCTCCCCCATAGCCTGGCACCGGAATCTCCCTCCCATAGCCTGGCACCGGAATCTCCCCCCCCCATAGACTGGCACCGGAATCTCCCTCCCATAGACTGGCACCGGAATCTCCCTCCCATAGACTGGCACCGGAATCTCCCTCCCATAGACTGGCACCGGAATCTCCCCCCATAGCCTGGCACCGGAATCTCCCCCCATAGACTGGCACCGGAATCTCCCCCCATTTCATAGATTGGCGGCACCGTAATCTCCCCCCATAGCCTGGCACCGGAATCTCCCCCATAGCCTGGCACCGGAATCTCCCCCCCCATAGCCTGGCACCGGAATCTCCCCCCATAGCCTGGCACCGGAATCTCCCTCTCATAGCCTGGCACCGGAATCTCCCCCATCTCATAGATTGGCGGCACCGGAATCTCCCTCTCATAGCCTGGCACCGGAATCTCCCTCCCATAGCCTGGCACCGGAATCTCCCTCCCATAGACTGGCACCGGAATCTCCCCCCATAGACTGGCACCGGAATCTCCCCCCATAGACTGGCACCGGAATCTCCCTCCCATAGACTGGCACCGGAATCTCCCCCCATAGACTGGCACCGGAATACACCTAGATTGAGATCTTCATCTCCACAGGAAGCTCACTAGTCAATGGGATGGCAAGTCAGGGTGCAGCGGCTGGCGGCCCCAGTTCAGCTGCAGCCTCCCTGCCTGGCGGCCAGCAGCCGCACAGCCTGCAGCAGGTTGGCCTCCCCGGCCAGCAGGTCTTGCAGCCGCTGTCTCTCCTCGGCGGAGCGGCAGTACACAAGGCAGCGGCCGGCGTCCACCCGGACCCGGCCCCGAGACTGCACCAGCGCGGCCACCCGCGAAGGCGGATCGGCCAGCACCAGCAGGTCGCAGCGGGGCAGGTCGAGGCCCTCGCAGGCGATGGGCGTGGCAACCAGCGCGTTGGCCTCGCCTCTGGCCACCGAGTACAGCAGGCGGCGCTGCTGCGCCACCGACATGCCGGCGTCTCCAGCGGCGCCGTGCCCGATCAGGCAGGCCGGGCGGAGGTCGGCGAAGTCAGCAAAGGCCGAGTGAGAGGCCAGCAGATCGGCGAGGCGGCGCGCAGTGGCGCGTTCGCGCACGATCACCAGCGCCAGTCTGGCACCCCCGGTGCCGCGCAGGTCGTCGGCCAGGGCGCGCAGCACCGAGCCAGCGCCGGCAGTGGCGGCCTGGCCTTCGCGCAGGAGCTGCAGCGCATCGACAAGCGCCTCCGCGCTCTGGCGCATCTCGGTCAGCAGCTCCCGCGACAACAGCGACGACAGAGCGGCGTCGTCCAGCTCGGCGACCAACTGGCGGGAGTCCCCGCAGACGGCCAGGCCCAGGGCGCTGCGCAACTGCGAGGGTAGCGGTATTCACCCACTTATTCACTGCCCCGATTCACCCACTTATTCACTGCCCCGATTCACCCACTTATTCACTGCCCCAATTCACCCACTTTTTCACTGCCCCGATTCACCCACTTATTCACTGCCCCAATTCACCCACTTATTCACTGCCCCAATTCACCCACTTATTCAATGCCCCAATTCACCCACTTATTCACTGCCCCAATTCACCCAATTATTCACTGCCCCAACTCACCCACTTATCACTGCCCAATTCACCCACTTATCACTGCCTAATTCACCCACAATATTTACTGCCCAATTCACCCACTTATTCGCTGCCCCAATTCACCCACTTATTCACTCACCTCGCTCAGTCTCCGCAGCTGCTCAACCAGGAGGCGCACCGGTTGGCTGTCGGCAGTCCGCTCGGCCACCTCGTCCAGCACGCCGGCCAGATTCGGACAGTCGAGCCCGCCATTGCTCAGCAGCTGGTTTACCAGTAGGGCGGCGTCGGACGCCCCGGATGCTTCGGCAGCCTTCCGCAGGGCGGTGAGCACCAGGGCGGAGTGGTTGATCAGGGCGGCCACCGCGGCCGTCTCCTCCGTCAGCGGCGGCACGAGTCGGCCAGAGATGCCCGCTCGGACAGAAAACTCGGCTAGCTGAGCCTGGGCGTCCGGCGAGCTCGGCCAGGCCAGTCTAGCGCCGCCCAGTCTGTCCAGGAGGCCGACCAGCATCTCCTGAGTGGCCGGCAGTGAGGCCTGCGAGGGCGGGCGAATTTTGATAATAAAAGATTTAGATGCCTGCAGGAAAAATAGTGAGAACTTGCGGAATGCTACTATTAGTAATATAACCTTAGCTTTTGGGTTCGGGTATTGTCACTGACACTGACAGTCAATTGTCACTGACAGTCAATTGTCACTGACAGTCAATTGTCACTGACAGTCAATTGTCACTGACAGTCAATTGTCAAAGACTGCACCAAGAACAATTCAAACCTGGCCGGCTGGCGAGGCGGTGAATCCCAGCAAGCGAGGCGACTTCAGCTCCGGCATGCTGAGCACTTGGCCGGCCAGCAGCGAGTACGGGTGCAGGGCGTCGCAGTGGTGCGCCTCGTCCATGGCCAGCAGGCAGGCCTGGTCCAGGCGCAGCGCCCCGGTGCGCAGGCAGTTGGCGTAGAAAGCGGCGGTGGTCACCACCAGGTCGGCTGCGGCCAGCGGCTGATCGTCAGGCAGGCTGTGCAGGTCGCCGCAGACCGCAGCCACGGCCAGCGACCGCGTCACCGTCGGGGTTGGCAGGGCTGGCGACGATGGCGGAGGCAGCGGCCGGAAGAAACGGCGCATGCGAACCTGCGGGAGCAGTGGGGCCCTGTCACTCAGTCACTGGGAAACTGCCCAGCCCTGTCACTCAGTCACTGGGAATCTGCCCAGCCCTGTCACTCAGTCACTGGGAATCTGCCCAGCCCTGTCACTCAGTCACTGGGAATCTGCCCAGCCCTGTCACTCAGTCACTGGGAATCTGCCCAGCCCTGTCACTCAGTCACTGGGAATCTGCCCAGCCCTGTTACTCAGTCACTGGGAATCTGCCCAGCCCTGTCACTCAGTCACTGGGAATCTGCCCAGCCCTGTCACTCAGTCACTGGGAATCTGCCCAGCCCTGTCACTCAGTCACTGGGAATCTGCCCAGCCCTGTCACTCAGTCACCAGACATCTGCTCAGCCCTGTCACTTAGTCAGCAGGAAACCGCCCAGCCCTGTCACTCAGTCAGCAGGAAACCGCCCAGCCCTGTCACTCAGTCCCCAGGAAACCGCCCAGCCCTGTCACTCAGTCCCCAGGAAACCGCCCAGTTCTCCCAGACCTGAGCCAGCTGAGCCCGCAGGAAGGCGGCCTGCTGCAGCACCAGCAGCACCTTGTCCACCAGGAACACGGCACTACGGAGCGGATTCGCCTCCAGTGCTGCCAGAATGGCCAGGGCGGCCACCATCGTCTTGCCCGTGCCGGTGGGCAGCACACACAGCGCGTTGCCATGGCGACAGCAGAGACGGTACGCCTCCAGCTGGTAAATGCGCGGCCTCAGCTGGGTCGGCCAGTCGGTCCGTGGATTGGCGACGAACTCGCACGCTGGCGCCTGTCGGTCCGGCGCCGGACAGCGGACCGCCAGACGGCGCCGATGATCGCGGCCGGCGACGTGAGCCGCCACGTTGTTTCCATGGAGACGGATGCCGCAAAGGTTGCACAACGAGTAGCCGTCAGGCAGCTGAACAACGGGCTGATAGCTGGCTGCGCGGTGGTACAGGGGTGCGGGCGCAACTGGTGAACAGGGTGGCCCGAGCTCTTACTCAGTCCCACCCTAGCCCTACTCAGTGCCACCCGAGTCCCTCAGTCCCATCCGAGTCCCTACTCAGTCCCACCCGAGTCCCTACTCAGTCCCACCCGAGTCCCTACTCAGTCCCACCCGAGTCCCTACTCAGTCCCACCCGAG
This sequence comes from Macrostomum lignano, assembly GCA_002269645.1. Classification (NCBI taxonomy): domain Eukaryota; kingdom Metazoa; phylum Platyhelminthes; family Macrostomidae; genus Macrostomum; species Macrostomum lignano. The sequence continues at coordinate 60,299 of NIVC01003852.1, forward strand.
TCCCTACTCAGTCCCACCCGAGTCCCTACTCAGTCCCACCCGAGTCCCTACTCAGTCCCACCCGAGTCCCTACTCAGTCCCACCCGAGTCCCTACTCAGTCCCACCCGAGTCCCTACTCAGTCCCACCCGAGTCCCTACTCAGTCCCACCCGAGTCCCTACTCAGTCCCACCCGAGTCCCTACTCAGTCCCACCCGAGTCCCTACTCAGTCCCACCCGAGTCCCTACTCAGTCCCACCCGAGTCCCTACTCAGTCCCACCCGAGTCCCTCAGTACTCAGTAACTCTCTTGAATCCCACCTCGAGTCCATCTTAAGTTCCACTTAAGTCCCACCTGTCCCATCCGAGTCCCTCCTGAGCCTCACCTGAGTACCGTTTGAGTCCCTCTTGAGGATAATCATATTTTGCGCGTCACATGGTGCTCACCAGCCTGCAAGTCCGGCTCCGGCCCAGCCCGATCGGTCGCTGCGGCTGGCTGAGTGATGCCCGAGACGCGCAGCCGCTTCAGATGATTTTTGCCTTGCTTGTGGTTCAGCATCTGGTCCGGCGTGTTGCACTGCACATTGCACACAGTGCAGCGCAGCATGCCGTTAGCCTGGGATTCAACTAGCGGCTGGGCCTGGCCTGCCGCTTGATGGGGAACAGCGGAACCGGATAAGGCTGCGGAGCCTGCGGAGGGCGAGACTGCGGAGGGCGAGGCTGCGGCGTTGAAGCCCCCGGAGGGCGAGGCTGTGGCGTTGAAGCCAGCGGAGGGCGAGGCTGTGGCGTTGAAGCCAGCGGAGGGAGATGCTGCGGCGTTGAAGCCTGCCGAGGGCGAGGCTGCGGCGTTGAAGCCCGCGACAGTTGATGAAACGCCGACAGAGCTGGAAGTTGATGAAGATAAGCGGCTGACATCGATGCCCCAGGTAGCCAGGTTGATTGGCGAGGCGCATTTGCCGTTCAAGTCGAAATTCAGTCCCAGCGTTGATGCACTCCTAATTGCGCTTTGTCTCTGTGAGCCTCCGCCTGCGGCAGCCGGCGCAACCGAGTCTGCAGGCCGCTGCTGGGGCGGAACTGATTGCGGCGACACTGCAGATGAAGATGAAGAGGCTGCAGATGAAGACGGGGAGGCTGCAGATGAAGACATATGTGAGGCTGTAGCTGCCGCTCTCCTGGCCTTATTCTTATGTGGCCGGCCATTCCAGTGGTCGGCCAGGTTGCTCATGCTGGTGGCAAAGGTGCCGCAAAGATTGCAGCGGTAGCGGCCCTCCGATTCAAATTGAAACCAGGGACTGGAAAGGATCTCGCTGTGCAGCTGCGGCTGTTGGACAGGTGGCACGGGCTGGCTGGCGGGTTGCAAAGGCTGTCTCTCAGGTTGCACGGGCTGGCTGACTGGTTGCACGGTTTGGCTGACTGGTTGCACGGTTTGGCTGACGGATTGCACAGTCTGGCTGGCGGGTTGCACAGTCTGGCTGGCATACTGTAGTGAGGGCAGCGGCGACTGGCTGACTTGAGCGGCGGGGTGAACCGACATCAGAGAGAATTCGTCAGTTAGCGAGGCCACAGCGATCCGCGCCGAGTGGTTGGGAATCGAATTGGGAGCAGCAGCGGCGGCGGCGGCAGCTTCGAGGTTGGGAACCAGCGGCTGGGTGGAAGACGCGGCTTGCTGCTGCTGGTTCCCAGGCAGCACAATCGACGAACTGGTTTCGGAGGCGTCAAAAGCCAGTGAGGGAGCGCCGACGCCAGCCCTGACGACGGCATTCTTGTGCCCCCGGCCCTGGAAATGCGAGGCCAAGTCGCTTTTGGACGTGGCGTGGATATTGCAGAGGTCGCACCAGTACCAGACGACGCCGCCGCCGCGGTCCTCCTGCCGGACATGCTCGGCGGAATTTCTCACGTATTCGAGAGCCTCCGGCATCTTCAGCCGCCGCTGGTGCGCCTGGCCGCGGCAGTGGGCCGCCAGGCTGGCCTCAGAGTTGCAGGCCACGTCGCAGATGAGGCAGCAGAAGGCCTCGCCAGCGGGCTCGGCATGCAGCGCCCGGCTGACGGCCCGCTGGTGCGGCCGGCCGCTCAGGTGGTCGGAGCGGTGAACTGCGGACGTGAAGGTCACGCCGCACAGGTCGCAGCGGTTACTGTTGACCTGATTCTGCAAGCGGTACAGCATGCGGGCTTTATAAAACTAGCTTGCCTGGTAGCAGCTCAAGGACCATTTGGAGTAGAAGACCGAGTGCGATTAGGAGTAGCAAGGGCTGAACTTCATTTCCTAGAAAATTATTGGAGACAGGCTTTTCTGAGCACCAAAAATACGTTTTTTAAAAGCTAGAATATACAATTTTCAAAGCCAGTTTTCAAACGTTTAAAAAACAAATCATATGGCTCTGCATTTACTCGTAAGAGCCATTGATCTTCTATTCCTAGTGGTCCTTGATCTTCTATTCCTAGTGGTCCTTGATCTTCTATTCCTAGTGGTCCTTGATCTTCTATTCCTAGTGGTCCTTGATCTTCTATTCCTAGTGGTCCTTGATATTCTATTCCTAGTGGTCCTTGATCTTCTATTCCTAGAGGTCCTTGATATTCTATTCCTAGAGGTCCTTGATATTCTATTCCTAGAGGTCCTTGATATTCTATTCCTAGTGGTCCTTGATCTTCTATTCCTAGAGGTCCTTGATATTCTATTCCTAGTGGTCCTTGAGACGGGGCCTGACAGTGGCAGGCTGATTAGATAGTAAATATTTTCCAGTCCATTAACTTGCTAGATCGCCCTCCACGGATTACAGTCCTTGCTGAATCAGCCCTGCCAATGTACGCTGCCGGGGCGCATGGGGTGGCTGTGCGGACCGGCCAGCTCCCCAGATGCAAAGTACAGTGTGTGCGTACAGAGTGGCTAATCTGGCCTGCCCAATTGGAATAAATCAAGTAGCAGCAGAAAGGCAAATATTTCCTGACTGAATTGGCCGGCAAAAATAGGAGAAGCGAATCGCGCGCCCTGATTACGGACACAATGTACTTTATAAAGTTACGGCAGAACAGAGTACAAAAATAGTTCAGCTGTAAGCGAAATGATAGAATATTTTAGACTACTCATTATTATCACAAAGCAAACAAATTACATTATATGGAACTATTAATTTTGGCAACACACTAAGAATGTCAATCATTAATAAATTAAACTAAATGTCAATAAGAGACAAGCATATAAAATTAGGAATACTTAACAGAGCAAACTAGAGCACCATGCGACAATGGGTTGCTTTTTAAAAGAGCAAAGTTACACAATGTGCTGACTGTTCAACTCCGGCCAGCCTAACTGGCAGCCACATAGAAGTAGTTGTAGTTCAGCCTGTAGATGAGGTTCATCAGGTTGAGACGCTGATTCGAGCAGTGCTCAGCGATGGCCTCAATCAGCTGTTTGAGCAGGCCGCTGAAGTTAGCCGAGAAAGTCTCCACGGTGGCGGCGAGGTCGGCGGACTCAGCGGAGCCACCGTGCCTGGCGATGCAGTTGCAGAAGGTGACGCAGACGGCCAGCAGTTTGTACAGCAGCTTGAGCAGGTCCGGCTGCTGCAGCATGCAGTCCGACAGGCAGGAGGTCAGCATGTGCGAGTGCCGCTCGATCAGCTCGTCCAGGTTGCCCACCCTGCAAGCGTTGATAAATTTAAATGCTTCAATCAGAGCCTGACCGTCTGCTTTCCTAGAAATCTTGGCTGTTTGGGCACCAGTTTGAATTTCTGGGCACAGGACAAGACAAAGATGGGAATGAAGGCCAATCCAAGCAAGACACATGAGCCAGGGGAAACTGAAAGCGCATGCCTAAGATGGATGCTCATCCGCTGAATAATCAATAATCAAGAGTCACGAGTCTGCTGGAACCTAAAGATCGCTAGCTGTGTAGGTCTGGCAATACAGGAAAAAACAGACAGACAGACAGACAGACATACAGACAGACATACAGACAGGCAGACAGACAGGCAGACATACATACAGACAGACAGACAGACAGACAGACAGACAGACAGACAGACAGGCAGACAGACATACAGACAGACAGACAGACAGACAGACAGACAGACATACAGACAGACAGACAGACAGACAGGCAGACAGACAGGCAGGCAGACATACAGACAGACAGACAGGCAGACAGACAGACAGGCAGGCAGACATACAGACAGACAGACAGGCAGACATACAGACAGGCAGACAGACAGGCAGACAGACAGGCAGACAGACAGGCAGACAGACAGACAGACAGGCAGACAGGCAGACAGGCAGACATACAGACAGGCAGACAGACAGGCAGACAGACAGATAGGCAGACAGGCAGACAGGCAGACAGACAGACAGACAGGCAGACAGACAGGCAGACAGACATACAGACAGACAGACATCCAGACAGACAGACAGACAGACAGACAGACAGGCAGACAGACAGGCAGACAGACAGACAGACAGACAGACAGGCAGACAGACAGGCAGACAGACATACAGACAGACATCCAGACAGACAGGCAGACAGACAGAAAGGCAGACAGAATAGGGAAATTGGCCTGGTAGGAACTCATCGGACTGTGAAGGCCAACCCACTAAGCCCAGCCTGTACATGCCTAGCCAGGGCCTCTGCACACCCCGTATGCGGTATGCGTGTGCCTGCTGTGGCAGGGAAAATGGCCTAAACGCTAACGGCAGCCCCGCAAAGCAGAGAAGCAGACTCACTTATCCAGCTGCGTCCACAGCCGGTGCCAGGCGGGCTCAATGACCTCAAATGTCATGTAGTACTCCAGGTGCTGCACAAAGGTGAGCATCTGCTGGCGAAGCGCGTAGGCGGAGGTGACGCTGGCCCGGTTGCGGTGCTGCTGCAGCCACACGGAGCCCAGCAGGCGCTCCACGTGCCGGCAGTAGAAGAGGTGGCGGAACAGCATCTGGTAGCGCGTGATGGCCCGCCTGTTAATGAGGAGGCTGAGCGGGAAGTCGACCTCAATGTCCAAGCTGAAGGCTTCAAGGGCGGTGAGCCGAGCAGCGGCGGTGGCATCGGGGGCGGCCTCTCGCAGGCTGACCAGCGCCAGCATCTGGCCGATGAGGTCGTGGGGCAGCAGCGCCACCCGCAGGCGGTCCCGGTTGGGATCGGGACCGGCAGCGCTGGTCCGCACCGCTGTCTCCAGCAGCGACTCCAGCCGGTTGAGGGAGACCCGGCCGGCCTCGCGGCGCATCTCGGAGTCAGCGAGGTCCATGAAGTGCACAAGGAAGTCGCTCTGGTCCAGCAGGAAGAACCGCTTCAACGAGCACAGAAGGTCGCGCAGGCCCTTCTCACGCAGCAGCCGCATGAGCAGGGCGGCGGCCTTGGCGTGGGCGCTCTCCAGCTGCTCAACGTAGCGCCCGCCCTCGTAGGCGTAGACCAGCTCCTCGGCCGGATAGTCCAGCAGCGCCTCGCCGCACTGCGCCACCACGTTGAGGTATTTTCCCGTGCTCAGCACCTTCTCCGCCATCGGCCACAGGAAGCTGGGCACCCGCTGGCTGCACAGCTGGTAGCGATTCTCCCAGTAGTCGCTGTGGAATGTGTTCGGGGGGTGTCTGCTTGCCAGCCTGGGTTCAGGACGCGAACTACTGGTAGCGAAATACTACTCGGTTTTAGCGTAAATGATTGGCCCTCGCTACTTGTGTAGGCAGTATGTTATGCATTCTACTGTCATTTCTACTGCTTGGACGCTGTCTGTCTTAGTGCCTGGTCTGTCTAAGTGTCTGCCTTAGTGTCTGCCTTAGTGTCTGCCTGTCTGTCTTAGTGTCTGCGTGTTTCTGTCTTAGTGCTTGCAGGTCTGTCTGTCTGTCTGTCTGTCCGAGATGGACAGTCACAATAAGATAGACAGTGCTTAGTCTGCATGCCTGCCTGTCTCAAGGCTCGTTCACACAGCCATAGAACAGCGCGATTCGCTTGATCACACAGGTTTCGTACTGTACAAATCTGTACATCAAATACTGGCTTCGTGCATAAGCTGTGTGATTCGATGACCGCGTGAGCGAGTCTTCAGCAGCCACCAGCTACCAGCAGCCCGGCTGAAGATGCTGACACATGATACCTAATGCTTCAGCAAGTCAAAACAATCCAGTCGAGCACGCACTTGATGTACTCTCTGGTGAGCACCTCCTTAGACGTGGCGGTGTTCTCGGTGACCATGAACTCGGAGTAGGGGTCGAGCACGCGGCCCCGGTAGACCCAGGTCTGCAGCATGTCGAAGAAGGGCCGACTGGCCGCCTTTGTCAGGTGCAGCAGCAGGCGGTGCCGCTTCGGGTCGCCGGCCGAGGCGCAGGCTTTGTCGTGCAGCAGCGAGAGCACGGAACCGCCCAGGCACTCTCCCTGGTTGACGTCGTGTGCGATCTCGGCCAGGGTCTCCAGTACGCGGGCCGGCTCCTGCAGGCAGCAGTGCAGCCGGTGCAGCCGCAGCTGCCCGATCCGCTGCTGGTGCTCCAGCTGGCAGACAAGGACGCCGAGATCCCTGCAGGGAGGTGGCATGGACAGGTTAGTGGAGCCCTTTGTTTAGCAATCTGAGGCTGTGAATGCTCTCAAGATTAAAGCCCTAAGAATCTCCTCTTTTTACATTGCAATTCCCAAATCTCCCCTGAGATGGAGCCCCCAAATCTCCGCTGAGATAGAATCCCCAAATCTCCCCCGAGATAGAATCCCCAAATCTCCCCTGAGATAGAATCCCCAAATCTCCCCCGAGAGGCTGAGATAGAACCCCAAAATTTCCCCTGAGATAGAATTTCCAAATCTCCCCGAGATAGAATCCAAATCTCCCCAGAGATGAAATCCAAAATCTCCCCTCGTCCCCTGAGATAGAATCCCTAAATCTACCCTGAGAGGCTGAGATAGAACCCCAAAATTTCCCCTGAGATAGAATCCAAATCTCCCCAGAGATGAAATCCAAAATCTCCCCTCGTCCCCTGAGATAGAATCCCTAAATCTCACCAAAGATGGAATACCAAAATCTCCCATGAGATTGAATTCCCAAACCTGCCCTCTTCCCTTGAGATAGAATCTCCAAATCTCCCCGAAGATAGAATCCCAAAATCCTCCCTAAGAAAGAATCCCTAAATCTTCCATGAGATTTAATTCCCAAATCTCCTCTCGTCCCCTGAGATAGAATCCCTAAATCTCCCCGAAGATAGAATCCCAAAATCCTCCCTAAGAAAGAATCCCTAAATCTTCCATGAGATTTAATTCCCAAATCTCCTCTCGTCCCCTGAGATAGAATCCCTAAATCTCCCAGGAGATGGAATCTCCAAATCTCCCCTGAGATAGAATCCCCAAATCTCCCCGAAATAGAATCCCCAAATCTCCCCTGAGATAGAATCCCCAAATCTCCCCCGAAATAGAATCCCCAAATCTCCCCTGAGATGGAATCCACAAATCTCCTATTAGATGGAAATCCCAAAATGTGCCACTCGATAGACATAAAAAATTTTCCATTTCCAGCCCAAATTGGCACACGGACCCGCACCAGCCTCACCTGAGCAGGGCAGTGATGGAGCCGCTGAGGGCCTGGTTCACCATGCCGTACTCATAGGCAGCTTTGTCCTCGGCGAAGCGGGTCACATCGGAGCGGTGGCTGCAGACGGGCAGCAGCTGGCCGAGCATCTCCAGCCGGGTGGCGTCCAGGCTGTTGTCGACATCGAAGCCGCGCCTGTCGGCCCGAGAGGCGAGCGGACGAGGCACAACGAAGGAGCCCTGGATGGGGAGGGGTGGCGGCGTTCAGCTTGCAGCTCGCGAAACACAGGACTTTCACGCCTTCGTTAATTGAACTCTGATTGCTTGGACAGCAGTTCTACTCCAGACCGGACAGACCCTAGGCCTAGAACTTCATGGCTGCTTGGACAGCAGTTCCCCTCCAGACCCTAGGCCTAGAACTTTATGGCTGCTTGGACAGCAGTCCCCCTCCAGACCCTAGGCCTAGAACTCCATGGCTGCTTGGACAGCAGTCCCCCTCCAGACCCTAGGCCTAGAACTCCATGGCTGCTTGGACAGCAGTTCCCCTCCAGACCCTAGGCTTGGAACTCCATGGCTGCTTGGACAGCAGTTCCCCTCCAGACCTTAGGCCTAGAACTCCATGGCTGCTTGGACAGCAGTCCCCCTCCAGACCCTAGGCTTGGAACTCCATGGCTCAGACCAGCCCAGCTACCTCAACTCCGCTAAGCAGGGAGAGCACGTCCTGAATGATCAGCTGCTCCTGCGCCTCGACCGGGTAGACCCCGATGCTGGGAGTCAGGCGGCGCGGCGGATCGTCCAGGACAAAGTCGCTGGACAAGAACGGCCGCTCGTAGAGCCAGTCCGGCTGCCACGGCACTTCGGCGGGCTCCGAGGCCGGCGTCTTCTGGCGCAACGGGCCGGCCACTGACGAAGGCAGCGAAGAGTCCGTCGGCCGCTGACGCGCTTCGGCGTTCATGTGGGAGGACAGCGCCGCCACGTTCAGCCGGGATGTGGAGCCGGCTGGCGCGCCGACGGCTGTCTGGGGGCGCCTTGGCTGCGCGGCGGCGCTGCCAGCGGAAGTCGGCAGCTGAACGGGACCGGCGATGGCCTCCAAAGTGCGCTGAGTGGCCGGGTCGCGCTTGATGCGGGACAGCAAATCTACGAACGGGTCCAGCTCCTTCACGCTGGGGAGGCGGGGAGCGGGAGGCGCAGCTTGCAGAAACAAGAGAGTCGGCAAGGTGCAACTGACCGTACGGGCAATCGCGCTTCAACCCGACTCTTGGACTGCCGTGGCTAGTTTCACAATCTTGGGACTCTGATAGCAGGAGACCCCGACTGAGGGTCTGGGAGTAACTGGTATGGGGGAGGCTTTGGGCACTCGTAGAAGCAAGCAGTCCTTGCCCATTTCACTGATTCCTAAACACGCACAAGGATGCGTACGCACATATGCACTCGAACAGGGTGTACAGATTATCGTCAGCAACTGAGGATCTGGGACTCTGGGAGGGATGGCGGTGGCCCCAGCAACTGAGGATCTGGGACTCTGGGAGGGATGGCGGTGGCCCCAGCAACTGAGGATCTGGGACTCTGGTAGGGATGGCGGTGGCCCCAACAACTGAGAATCTGGGACTCTGGCAGGGATGGCGGTGGCCCCAACAACTGAGGATCTGGGACTCTGGCAGGAATGGCGGTGGCCCCAACAACTGAGGATCTGGGACTCTGGCAGGGATGGCGGTGGCCCCAACAACTGAGGATCTGGGACTCTGGGAGGGATGGCGGTGGCCCCAACAACTGAGGATCTGGGACTCTGGAGGGATGGCGGTGGCCCCAGCAACTGAGGATCTGGGACTCTGGGAGGGATGGCGGTGGCCCCAGCAACTGAGGATCTGGGACTCTGGGAGGGATGGCGGTGGCCCCAGCAACTGAGGATCTGGGACTCTGGGAGGGATGGCGGTGGCCCCAGCAACTGAGGATCTGGGACTCTGGGAGAGATGGCGGTGGCCCCAGCAGCTGAGGATCTGGGACTCTGGGAGGGATGGCGGTGGCCCCAGCAGCTGAGGATCTGGGACTCTGGGAGGGATGGCGGTGGCCCCAGCAGCTGAGGATCTGGGACTCTGGGAGGGATGGCGGTGGCCCCAGCAGCTGAGGATCTGGGACTCTGGGAGGGATGGCGGTGGCCCCAGCAGCTGAGGATCTGGGACTCTGGGAGGGATGGCGGTGGCCCCAGCAGCTGAGGATCTGGGACTCTGGGAGGGATGGCGGTGGCCCCAGCAGCTGAGGATCTGGGAGGGTGGTGGTCCAGTCTAACGATCTGGGCGAGCAGGCACCAGCAGAGCAGCACCAGCTTACTTTTTAATCTTAAGCTCCTCATATTTGCGGTTGAACTCCTCGGCATGCGGGTTGTTGTCGCTGATGATCCGCTTGGCCCGGTGAGCGTCGGCCTGGAAGATTTCCTGGTTGTCAGGATTCGAACTCGAGACCTCATCAAATTCAGAACTCTCTAAGACTCACCAACAGCGATTGCGTGTTGGGGCGGACGGAGCGCTCCAGCAGGTCAATGTAGGTGTCCAGTTCCACGCTGGGCTTGTCCGCGCCCAGTCTGCAATGCAAGCACGGGGGTTGCATCAGGTACTACTTGATCTAAAATAGAGCAGCCAGCACTGATAGCGAACTTACATTTGTGAGAAGAGGCTGCTCACGTGATGAGTTAGCTGCACTCTGGCATGGTTGATGTCCGCCATTTGTTGGCTGAAATACAGACCAAAGTCCTTAGACTTGACCATTGTGAGCTCATTGCAAGCAAAAATTATATACTGGCTTTAACTTGTGATATGAAGTATGAAAATATGAAATATTTAACTTAGCTAGTCTGTTGTCATTTATTTGGAATTTTAAAGAGACAGTGCATGCAAAAATCTGACTTGAGGCAATTCAATGGCTATACAGTTGATTTTACATATTCAATTACAGACTACATATTCAGAAATGTAACTTTGCTAAACTTTTTATATAATTTATTAATTATTATAATTTTCATTATAAATGGCCCTAAATATTGAAATTATAACAGCAATTGTCTGTACAGAATGTCATATTTCCAATGATTTATCCATGTTTACTAATTTTCTTCTTTCAGTTTCAGTTTTTTTGACAGCTTTGTGGTAAACAAGTACAAAAGTCCGTGTCCAACATTCTTTATTGTCTTACGGACAATACTGTGGCACAAAAATTCAGTCTGCGTGGAGCTATCCAGAGTGGAGAATCAAAGCACAGCTTTGAGTCTACAGGACTGTTACCATTCATCAAAAGTAAGCAATATTGGTTGTAGGCAACTTTTTGGCAATTGGTTGTAGGCTTGTCTTTTTCTATTGTTTTCATAGCCTTTCAAGATTAATCTATTTTGCAGATTTTCTTTGAATTTTCACAGATGTTGGGTGGAGCTGCCACAAAGATGCTAAAAGTGACGCCATCAAGTTGGCCATTTCTGCTCACCTCCACCAGGTGGTGACTTGAGAATGCCGCCAGAAGAAAATGATCTTGGTGGCCCAGCATTGTGCCTTTTGTGGAGAAGTTGACAATGACAATGACAAAGAGATGGACAAGGAAGATGAGCCTGACAAAGAAGAGATTGACAACAAGGAAAAAGAGGCCAATGATGAGGAAGATGGGGGCTGCTTTGCTTGACAGGAACAGTTCTTTCTAGATGATCTGGCAGCTGATGAAGATATAGCCATCATTATTGATAGTACTATTTCTCTATATTCTCTTTGATTTAAAGTTTCTACAAGCCAATATTCTAAAACAGTAATGCTTTTATCAATAATGAACTTTTCTTTTACATTTAATCTGAATTAAAGTAGTTTACTTCACATTTAATTGAATAACATTAGGACATTTATTTCACAAAAACATCTTTGCATTAAAGTATCCTATTTGTCATTTGTATATCTTCTATATGTCTTTTGCATAGTCAAATATAATTATTATTGGAATATATTCACATTGATATGGTTTTTATAAAATTTTTACTTTTTTATTACCGGGTTGCACCAAATGGCTATAGCAATGAACATTACTAAATAAATAGAGTATATATACCCCATGCTACAAAGGTTGCACAAATGCTGCTATCTGGTTGATTTCGCAATGTTGCATGTCAACATTCCTGCAATATTCCTGAGCGCAACAAATGAAACATTTCATCAACATCTTCTAGTTGTTGTCATCAATGTTCCTACAACAGTGCTGCAACAAACTTGGCACTAGGGGATATAGGCCTACCTCATTATAATATTGATTAATATATAATCCCTTAATATATAATCCCTATTGATTAATATAAAATCCCAATTGCAATGTATAGGCATTTTGGCGAATAGTGTCTAGCACAAGGTGGCGAAGCAGCAAGAGATAGTAAAAGGTACAGTATGATATGGCAAAGTGGCAAGAGGTGCAATGTGGTAAGACAAAGTGGCGGGAGGTAGCAAGAGGTAGAACATGGTATGGTGGTAATAGTCTACTTTGGTAATAGCCATTTCATTAGTAGCCACTTTGATAACAAGTGAGAATAATATATAATATGTATTAATTGATATGCTCTGATAGAATGAAAGCAAACTTTAAAGAAAGAGTGACAAAACACATGCATACCTGCATGTGTTTAACTTGTTTAAAAGTGTTTTAACTGATGTATTTTAATTTCTGGATGAGTCATATACCATGCGGCATGCACCCAAGACATCCTGTAATTGACCAAATATTGTATACCGTATATTTTAGAATCTCTGATCTAGCTAGCGAATAGTGACTTAGAATTATAGAATCTACTTTTTTCTTTATTAGTTATTTAAAATTTCAATTTCAATGTGTATAGGCCTATGCAAGCTCAATTCAATTTGTCAATTTTCTTTGCTTTCAAATTTTTCACAAAGTTATTGCACAAGTTTAAACAAATTATAATACAGTTCAACTAGAAAGTTTAACAGATAGATACTTGTTCAACTAGAAAGATATTTGAGATGTTAATTATTAAAGTAGTTATTGCTAAACTTAATTATCATAAAAATAATGTGTTGATAGTCATAAATCTGCTTTGTTACCGAAGTGGCTGTTTATTGAAACGGCTGTTACCGAAGTGGCTGTTTATCGAAATGGCTGTTACCGAAGTGGTTATTTTTTGTTACTGAAGTGGCTGTTACCAAATGGCTGTTATCAAAGTAGATTGTATTCAGTGTGGCAAAGTGGCAGAAGCCAGAAGGAGTGGTATATTATGACAAAGATTCACAATATTTTATACTTTCTGCATTAAACTCAACCAAGAACTTGACTGTTCTTGAATTCCAAGCACATTTTTTTAAGTTTGAGAATTTCTCTAAATGACCTAAAAAAGGCCAAGTCTTCAAATTTTGAAATCAAGATCAAGATCTTAGATTTAGAACTTAGTTGGACTCTAAAATCAATTTATAAATATACAAAAAATGAACAATTTTTAACAATAATTGCTCTTAATATATTTCATACCTTCATTTAGGAATTATTTTATTTTAAAGATATAATTTCCCATTTTTGCATATTTTAGGCCCCCTAGATTTTTATAAAACAAATTCAATGTATAGCATTAGCAATACCAATCTAATTTAAAAACTATAAAATTTTCTATTTCTTCAACCTATCTATATAATTACTATCACTATCAGTTTATTTATTCATCTTTTTACATACCATACGATATAGCGGAGCATACTACAATTAATTGGCTACAATACATTCTACATGCGCATAGTAGCATGTTTTAAAATTACGGTAATACGACCATTTAAAACGGATACTAGCTTTCCTTGAAACTTTTTGCAATTAAAACAAACACTCCTTCAGGAGAAAACTCCACTGACAGATTTCCCATGCTAAGGAAGAAGCGTTAACTAAGTAGGCTAAATAGGTTTAAGATTAAAGTCGTTTTTATTTTGAAGAATCGTGGAATATTGAATAAGACAGCTCTG